>JAXGGA010003409.1:0-103323 GCA_038373865.1 Uloborus plumipes
CTTGCTTATTAAAGTAACTACTTTTTTGATGTATTACTGGCGGCTGCAAAAGTGTTTCATGGCACAGAGACTAAATATTGGTGTTGTCATACACAGTTATGAAATGTTGACAACTAGGAAATTATAGTTTCCTATTGCATTAAATTCCTTATATCGCCAATGTACCCCTATCTATTTTAGCCCGACAAAGGGTAGATTATGTTAATTATTACTAATCAAGACTTGTCTATTCAGTTAAACAATGGACGTAATTTTATTATTGAAAAATTATGTCCCGTAAAAACTTTTTTTCCCCCCTCTTGTTTTGCCAGTTATCTAGTTTTAGGAAGCTACATAATCATTTAGTTGAGTAATGTACAAGTCATTTTGTATCAATAAGATTTTAAATTTCAGACAAAACTTTTGTGAAATACTTTAAATTATTTTTTTACAGGGATCTAATGTTGTTGTGGCTGCCAATAGTCAAGGTAATATTAAGGTAAGGTGATAAAATCAAGCAATATTTTAATTCAAAATTTTTTTTCAATATGCTATTATTAATTGATAAAGTTGGATCTTTGAGATCGTGCTATTAAGAGACCATAATTTATTTTGGCAGAAGATATGTATGTTCATGTAAGAAGGCATTCCCATCATGTTTTGGCTTTTTTTATGCATTGTTACATGTTTTATTTTCAATGTTCTTACATTCTAAGTTCATCTTGTATTTGAAAAAAAAAAACGAATAAAGAAAGGCAGAAATGGAGCAGTTAGTTTTCCATTTTGTTTACGATTTTAATAATCAGGTGCTTATTCAGTATCAGAAATATTTACTCATATTTTATTATTCATTTTCATCTTGAATCAGGAAATTTTATATGAGTTGAAAATTAAAAAAAGAAATAGTCTAAGTAGGATCTTGAGTGCAGTATAGAATGAAAATTTATATTTTATTGTTCTTTCATGTGAGAACTTGGGATTAAGTTGATATATAATTATATTAAGTTAATATTGGAATTAAGTTGAGTATATCTTCTGTAAAGAATTTATTTAAAAAAAAAATCATAGTAGAATATTTCATCACAATGCCATTTGGGCAGACAAAAAGTTTGCCCTGTTTGTTTTCTTTTATCTATAATAACTTAACAACTCTAGATTAAATATAAAAATTTCTATAGTAAGTTTGGATTCCTGCAAATGTTTTACATTGTATTGCTATAATGTGTTAGTCTATTTTTAGTTTTTATTTTGTTTAACAGCAATTTTGCGAATGTGTTAACCTTTATTGAATTAGATGCATGTAATTCAGTACTTTTTTAATTTTTGTCTTTATCTCCTTAGGTTCTAGAATTGGTGTGAAAACTTAAAAAGATTTGTAAAAAAAAAAAACTACGATCACTGTGTAATTATTATTGTACATTTAATTTCTTGCTGTGATGGTAATTTATTGTACCTGAAGGCAGCTAAATTAAAGAGAGCCTTTCAAAGGTTTTTAAATTGTGTTGCCAAATTCTGTAAAATAAATTATGTATTTTCTTAACAGTTCCAAATTCTTTTATGCAATGATCATATTAGTAACTTATCTTAGTTACACTTCAATACACAAAAAATAACAGTAAGAGAACTTTTCTTAAAATGTAGTTTCTTAAACATTTGTAACCCTATGGTTCATTCAGAATGAGAATATTTGATTGCTTGACTTTTGGCTTAAGATAAAAATTATAAGCAATAAAATACATTATTATTATGTGTTATTATCCATATAAGTGTTTTAGATAGGAAAAATAAAATAATAATACAGTCTAATGAATTACAAATATTAATAACTTTTATGTTCATCTGTTGGTGAATCAGGACAAAAATATGAGACTTTCAGGTTTGAAACTAGCAACAAAGTTGATTAAATTAAATCTAAATCAGGAAAATATTTTATTTTCAGTTCATTTAGCAAGGTTTTTTTAAGATCAAATCATCGTTGTTTCGCAACAGTAAGACATCTAAGCGCAGAAGCAACAGTGAGATATTCTAGTGTTGTTCTGAGGTAATGAAATGTAGTTGCATACTTGCTTCCAAATGTACATGTTCATAAATTCACAATAGATGTTTAATAAAATCACAAGCTTGCTGCATTTAAAAGAAATTATGATGAAGAGTTTTTCTCCTCAATTTTTTTGGGGGGTTATCATTCTATGAGTTAATCCATAATAGAACATATCTGACATAAACTGCAGTTTCTTGTAAAGTGCAGGTAGATAAATCATTTCAATAACACATTGCAAAAAGTAATTAAAAAATAATTTTTAATATCCACAAAATATTCATTCTTTTAAAAATAAGTAAGTAAAAATTTTTCTTGTACAAAATAATGTATCAAGTAGATTATGAGATTCTTCATAAAATAATACATATTTGACTCTCCACCGGTTTTTCATCCCTTTTCGTGATGTCTTTACCAACTCTTTTAACTACAGCTGCTGCACTTCCTTGACAAGTAAATGCGTAACTTCGATTGCAGCCATGCGAACTGAAGTAACCTAGCGGCTTTACTCTTGTTTCTCTTTCTTGGAATATTGTTAAGGATGCATCTTCATAACGCTGTTTAATGTCACACAATGTTTCCGCGTATGAAACATTTTTACTCATTGAAGAAAGCAATTTCTAGGCTCCTTCCTGTACATAGAAAGAGTTAAAATAAATAGTTTTCAACTTAAATCAGATGCAAAAAAAAATGAATAAGTACATGCTTACATTTAACCTTTAGGAGCCGGGCAGTACACATGCTGTACCGTAACTCTTTTTTTTTTAGAGGACGGGGTTGAGATTTTCACTCGAACCCTTTGGAGCCGGGGATTTTTTCAAGGTTTTATACGTCTGGTACGACAGTTTATACCTTCTCTTTTCAATGGAAAAGAAATCTGTGGTTCAACTGTCATACTACCTGGGTCGAAAGAAAAATTTCCAAAAAACAGCCAGGTTCCAAAAGGTTAATAAATAAAAGTTACAATGTTACAAAAAGCTTATATTAGAATCAAGGAGACAAACTTGAAATTTGATTGAATTTATTAATTGGGAAGAAACAATGAATAGCTTTTACTGGTACTGAAAACAGTGTCTATGAAATTAAATTCTTTAGTCTAATACATTCTTTTTCTTTTAGTAAAGGAGAAATACCGTGGAACCGCGATTTTATATTGTCAGTTTCGTACGTTCCACTTTTAACCTTGAAGAACCGGGTGGTACACATGCTGCACCGCAAGTCTTTTTTCCTTTGAGGACAAGGTTGAAATCTTCGCTTCTACCCTTTGGAGCCGGGGATTTTTCCAAGATTTCTTACCCCCATACTGGGGGATTATGGCTTTGTATTCGAACCGTGAAATCATAAAACCTAAGTGCTTGTCGTTGCACCTTCCCGTATTTCAGATTAAAAGAGATCTGTGGTTCAACAGTTGTTCTGCCCATCTCGAAAGGAAAATTTCTATACGAATAGCCTGGATCCAAAAGGTTAATGTCATTTTCTGCTGGTCGCTGAAAGGGCTATACTGATAATGTTAAAAGGTTCCAGATTTTAAGTTTTTCTATTTCAAAAAGTCTGCTTTCTTGACAAACAGTTCAAAACCGTTTTTGATCTATAAGACTTGCACAAACTTTACCCAATTTGTGAAAATAAATCATGACTTAGGGAAAGTCACTATGCTGTTATAGCAAGCAATAAAAATAATAAGTCGGTCAATTGACCCCCCCCCTCCCCCCAAACGGCCTATGATGAAGTGATAATTGTAAAGTTGCTGAAGTTCAAGTTTTTCTGGCTAAAGAAATTAGAAAAAAAAAAAAGAAAAATTCAACATTTGGAAGATCAAATGAGAGTTGGAGCTTGATTTAGCATAAAACTGTGAATTAAAAAACACTGTAGGAGAAATCAAGTGAGGAGTTCTTCATCAGGGATGTCGGGCTCTGTGGGGCGTTTGTAAAAGGGTGATATTTTATGACATGCAGTGTTACACTTTTAATGCAATTCTGTTTATGAAAACATAGCATGACATGTGATAAGAGGAGGGTAAAGTGACAAGAGAGGGAGAGGTCAAACATTTTGAAAAGAAAAGTCACATCATTTGTGGGTGGCTCCTCAAACTGTGATGGAGCACTGCAAATATTATATTGGAGTCCTGAAATAGAGGATTACACATCCTCTTATTACTGAAGGGTGTCAAGGCGATAAATTCTCCCCTCCCCCTATACTATATTTATAAGTGTTAATATATAGTGACATGTATTTTTTTCACATTTCTCATTTTCAATTACTGTCTGCCCCGCTTAAACGAATACTGTTGGTTCTAAGAAATATTATTCGATTAAGCGGGGATCTTTAACATTGCAACCTATGGCATCGGAAAGATTTGGTTCCGGTATGTTTTATTCGTATAAGTGGTGCATTCGTTTATCCGTTATCCGATTAAGCGAGGATGACAGTATATACAAGGACTTTAATGGAGGGAATGATTATTTAATTAATAAAGTGTTTCTTCCTTACATAAATGTTTTATTTCATATCCTTTTTCATTTTATTATTATTTGATTAATTTAAGTAACCTAGGGTCATAATTTTCACCTAAAACTATACCCAGTAGTTTTTAAAGGAAAGTATTCGAAATTTGAATACAGGTGATGTTATTTTAATTCCCTCTTAATTAGTATAGGCAAACTTAACATGAGCTTGCTTTTATTTATTAATTTTTAAAGAACAAAAGTTTTTAAAATTGAACAAAAATTATAATACTTGCAGGCTCATCACTTCAATTTTGGGCAGAGGGCCATACCACTGGCAAAAGCTCTATTCAGACACCTAAATGTACAATAGCTATAAGTTTTCAACATTCAAATGGTACCGAAAAAGAAAATTGAAAAATCAGACAGTCCTGTGTGCACATAAGTTACACAGTGAACACATAAACAAACCTCAAGCAATAAAATTTCCCCTGAAGTGAATTTCGTGCTTGTATACTGTGATTAAATTTCTGCATGTTGATGAGTACAATGTAGTTGTGTCGAGAAATGAGCAATGTGATTAGGATAATTTTAATGAGTAACAAGCAATGTAGAGAAATGATGTTGAAACTTTGAAGAAGGAAAAATAGACGTTTATGATGCACAAGGCCCGCGCTAAGGATTTTAAGTTGTTAGCCAAGAAATAAGCTAAACTTCAAAAGATTGAGCCAAATTTTGAAAGTTTTAGTCAAAGAATTGTAATTATTTGATTTATTAATGCAATACATATTTATTTTTCCCCTAGAAGAAATTTCTGACAATTTTCCGTTCTCCAATACTTCAGCCAAATCAGAATTTTTTTCGCCGATTTTTTTATTCTATCGCATTTGGCGAGGTGACGAATGCTTAGCGCGGTCCCTGGATGCATGCTGTTCAGCCATTACAGTCCATCAGATTTCTATATTTTTGCTCAGATAAAAATCTGCTGTGGAGAGAAAATGTTTGGTATACAGAATTGACTAATTCCGAGCCACTGCCTGTTTAGTTGAGGGTTGAAAAGTTTGAGCCAAACTGCAACAAATATTTTAATTAGAATGGTAATTATGTAGACATTTTAAATAATGATTTCCACTGTAGTTATATTTTCGACCATTCGTATGTGGAAAAAAACAAAGAGATATTCGGGTTCAAAATTCTAGAGCACAGAGTAAGGACGATGCAGGAGATTTAATTAGAAAATAATGCTCTTTCAGAAAAATGACGATAAAGCATATTCGTGAAAGGTGCCACTTAAGAAAAAATCTGGTATGGATCCTACACTACTTCCTTTTACATGTAAATTTCTTAGTAGTTGCCTTAAGTGTTAAAAAAAGTGCTTGGAGTGAGCAAGGTAACAATTCAAATATTTACTCCCCTAATCTGCCACAAAACAATGCAAAAAAATTTTACAATGGTTAATTTTCTAAATATTGCTGATTTTAATATCATTCAGTGAATTTTTCGCAAAATATCGCCAATAGCGCCAAAATTGAACCCAAATTAAAAAAAAATTTTTGCCAAATTTGTCGACAACTTGGCCATATGTCGCCAAACACTTGGCGACCAAAAGCTTGGCGACATATCACCAAGTGGTCGCGCCAATTCATATCACTTGAGTCTGCATTGAAATTAACACTGATTTACCCCAAAAAAGGGGTAAAACACCCCCTTGAGAACATTCGAATGCAACCACAAGGGGAGGTGCACAACTAGACCATCCTCAGAGCCTACATACGAAGCTAGAAGCTTCTACAGCATATAGTTTTTGAGGTAGGAGACACACATACATACGTACATACAGACGTCACGAGAAAACTCGTCATAATTAACTCGGGGGTGATTGAAAATGATTTTTCGGCTGCTTATATGTTGGTAGGTACATATGCATGTGCTGACAGGTCGAAAAAACTACTGAACATTCATTCGGGGGTGAGCAAAATCAAAATTTAGACTCAAATTTGAGTGATTTTTTTTTCGCGATCACAATACTTCTTTTATTACGTAAAAGGAAGTAAAAAGACAGTACATATAGGGAAATTTGGGGCAAACTTGAAATAATTAAGCTAACTTACACGCTTCAAAATAAACTAATCGGAAATTTGTTCTGAAACTTATTGCACATAAAGAAGGAATAATATATTTAGCAACACAACTTGTGTCAAAGCATTATTTTTCATTTTTGGCATTTTCTTTTTTGTACTTTCAAAAACAATGAAAAATTTTCACCTCAAAAAACTATGGGAAAAAGTGAAAAATACAGTATTTTTTGATGTAACATTTTCTATTTGATGATTAACAGTAATTTTTATCAAATGAATGTGTAAATGAAGAAGAAAATGAATTAACAAAGAAAAAAAATAAAGCATTCATTAATCTATGAAAAAATAAGTGAGTGAATAAAATAGAGAATGAAGAATAAGATAAAGTATGAATGAATGAATAAATAAATGAAGAAATATTTAAGTGATTTAATCAATAAATGAATAAGTTAACAAAATGAACTATTTCACTTAAATTTTTTCTCAAGAAATTTCTTTCGATTTCCAAAGGATAACTCATTAAGACTATATGTTGTGTTATGGCATTCTATGCATCTATTTATGAAAAGTACTTTCAGTATTAGAAACTACTTTCTGCTGATAGGAAGAAAAGAATATTTTTGCACAATTCTGCACAGAAAAAAGAAAATAAACAAAAAAAAAAAAGTTAATTTCTTCTTTCTGCGCTTTTTGATGCAAATTTTATGGTTGAATTTTTCAACATTACAAATCATCAGATATATTTATAACACATAAAATATAATAACTTTCACACAAAAATATCGAAAAATAATTCTCAGCTTTCCAGCTATATACTTACTAAATTAATTAAATATGAAAACAAACAAAATATTTAACACGGCAGCAGGCCATGCAATAATATCAATTAAGGTAGTAAGACTTCTTTTAGAGCCAAAGAATGTGCCTGAAGAAAAAAATATCTTTTTTTTCTTTCAAGGGATTTCAACAACAGCAAAATGTCATAATGACAAAGCTTCTGAATATAAAAATGTAATTAAACAATTTTTCGTAAATTGAATAATCACCGGAGCAGACGTCAAAACAAATAAATGTCTTTTCACTTCATTTCATTTCACAAGTTGCTAGGCTTTTGTAAACAGTTAACTGGAAAATTAACGTTAAACCGCGAACATTGTTTATTGTTACTGTTTACTTTCTCTTACCTCCGAAGGCCCTGTAATTTAGAGTTCGGAAAAGTTGCTTATTTATGATGTTTACTAATAACAAATAGCTCACTCTGGGATGAAGATAAACCCAATTAATAGAAAAATGAAAGGGCAATGCGGGGTAGGGTTGAATGGATAGTTTTATCGAAATTATATCTAGAAATATTTGTTTTTCTGATATCTGATTTATCTTGACTATTCTTTAAAAGATTCACACAAAGCTCTGTTACACTCAGTTTTCATAGTTGTTAACATAAGCAATGAATTTTGCTGTGAAAAATTTACTAAATATGAATACTCTGTTAATAAAATGATTTTGAAAAAAATAGAACCGACTTCAGTTGGAAATTGCTCTAAAAAGTAAAAAATAATTTTTTTCTTTGAACACCATCGAAACTACTTTTTAACATAAGTTTTGAAGTCGGCGCAAAAACAATGTATTGAATCATACGCAACTACAATTCAACTATATAAATTTTAATGGATCCAGGTTCTTTAAGAGCATTCGCATACATTTCATTCATTACCACACATTCGTGTACAATGGTACAAATATTCTGCTTTTAATTTTCAATGGTTTCTCTGAAAAATGTTGGCAAAATATGGTTAAATATCATTTTACCTATCGTTTTTGCGCCGACTTCAAAACTTATGTTTAAAAGTAGTTTTGATGGTGTTCAAAGAAAAAAAATATTTTTTACTTTTTAGAACAATTTCCAACTGAAGTCGGTTCTATTTTTTTCCAAAATTATTTTATTTTATTCTTTTTAGTGTAAGTGTACTTATGAAATAAGGTAATGTTTCCATTACGAAACTTCACCTAATTTTCTTAAGTAAATGCTCCATAAAATAAACTGAAAAAAAAAGGAAGAAACTATTAATGCGTCTAAAATTTTAAACTATTGACACTAAAAAATAATCTTTGTTATTCTCTGGTATTTATTTGTGTACTAGCTTAATCAAAGCCATTTAAATATCAACGACTTTTCAACCAATTTATATTTCAAAGCAATTTTAGTTTCTCATTGTTCATAAGATTTTAACACATACTAGGTATGTTGCCCGCTAATGAGTCATGTTTGATTTAGTTAAGCCTTCATTTAAAATTCTCATTATTGTTACAGTTTCATATCAACCACGTTTTGTAACAATGGATTTCATATTTAATCATTTATGGACAAAACGCTTTAAATTCGACTACTTATTAATATTTCATACTTACTCCAGAGAAGCCTTGGTTCAAAATTTTCATCATAATTACCGTTAATATTGCTGTTGCGAGGCAACAAATTTTTGCAACAATGGATTGAAAATTTAATCATTTAATGGGGAAATGACGTGAAATTTACTGTTTTCCATAATAAATTTTTTTCTAGTGAACAAATATCGTCATATGAGTACATGGTACCTAAGTTACACCATCTTCTATCGATTAAAAAAAAAAGGTCCAAATCGGTTCAGTAGATCAGATGTTAAGTGCGAACAAACAAAAAAAAAAAAAGTACACGCTTTGAATTGGTAACCTCCTCCTTTGTTGAAGTCGGTTAAAAAATGGCTAATTTCTACACTAAAGATCAATCATCAAAACTTACAGTTTCTACATCTTCAGTCAACAATTCATCACCGTATATAATAACAAGTTTAAAAAACTATAACCCTGACTACGAAAAAAAAAAAAAAACCACTGAAAGGTTAGAAACAAGGTAGGTGCTATTTAATATTATTGTCTTATTAAATAAAACCAGACGTTTGATATCTTAGCTATATACCTGTTTATTTAGTTCTACGACTTGAACCCTTTGTAAGTTCCACATTAACAACATAATTCAATTCAAATGCTGTAGTCGTGCGTTGTCAACTACAGAAAAATAATTTGATAGAATAACATTATAACCTAATTTACGGTTCTTGTATATATATAGATCAAACTGATATGCTTGCTTGTGTATCAAGTTTAAATGCTTGCTTTCTTTACTTGACAACGCACGACTACAGCATTTGAATTGAATTATGTTGTTAATGTGGAACTTGCAGAGGGTTCAAGTTGTAGAACTAAATAAACAGGTATAGCTAAGATATCAAACGTATGGTTTTATTTAATAAGACGATGATATTAAATAGTACCTACCTTGTTTCTTACCTTTCAGTGTTTTTTTTTTTTTTTTTTTTTTTTGTAGTCGAGTTCTAGTTTTTTAAACTTGTTATTATTTCTTACTTTTTAGAGCTTTTTCGTAG
Source organism: Uloborus plumipes (assembly GCA_038373865.1). NCBI lineage: Eukaryota > Metazoa > Arthropoda > Arachnida > Araneae > Uloboridae > Uloborus > Uloborus plumipes. Next base: position 9,962 of record JAXGGA010003409.1, read on the forward strand.
CCGGGTTAAAGGTTTTTAAAACTTTTTTATTTTACTCCACTGTATATTAGCAAATGAATATACATTACAAAATTAAATGTACATAACAAAAGAGTATGAAAAGTTATTTGGGTAATTTTTATTGAGCAGTGCCAAAACTTCTCAGCCCTTCCAATTCCATCAAAGACGCTGAATCATGAGGGTTGCTTAAAAGTTTCCGTGGGTCCAGATCGCTTATAAATAACCCTCCAATGTCCTTACCCTACTTAATGCGACGTAAACTTAGCCCTTTTAACTAATTTTATGCTAAAATCTAGGTCAGCCTTAAACTGGAAATTCATGGTTGATTGCGACTTTTGTTTGAACTAAAACACACTTAGCTACGAAAATATCGGTTAAAATCGGTGCTTGTCTAGGAATAATTGATTTTTCCTCTTGTTAAATTCTAGTCAAAAGTAGCCTATGACACTCGAGACTCGAAAACGAATCGATCGGAACCTCATTCATCAAAATCGAATGAATAGTTTAGGAGCTAAGGTGGAACATCCTTAACCACAAACACAGCCAGACTGCTAAAAACATAACCCTTCCTTAAGGCTTTGCCGTAGTCGGGTTAAAAAGGGAAAATAAAAGTGCCAAAGACCCGGTGATAATCCTAACCAACCCGCAGATATTTCGACTGCGGATAATTGTGAATGTAACCAATAGTATAAATGACATCAACTATTTTTTGCATAATACAAATTTATAGCTAAAACCGTAAAGCATAATTCATTAATTGCCTTAGTAAAAAAGTTCATGCAATACGGTAGTATTCCCAAATGGCAAAATGTCCAAAGTATGAGATGAAAAAAAAATTTTTTTTCGGAAATTTCTTCTCTCTTTGTTAACAAGGATGCCTACAAATCTTATTTTTATAACGTTTGTACTTCTTTTTTTATGTCTTGATCAAAGAGGGGCGTTTTAAAGGATTAATCAGTATTGTGTGGAAAAATTTATTTATTGCTTTGTTTTATTTATATAACCCATTTATGCCCAAGTTTTTTTAAACAATTTTTCTCAATTTTATCTGCTTAAAACTCTTACTTGGAATGGTTTACATACATTTTAGGCTTGAAATAGTTCACCGTTGCCATATTTAGTAAGTTATTTAACGTGCTGTTTATTGGATATTTTGCAGATATGTGAGCAAAATACGACCTTACTTGACTTTACTTGTGCAAATTAACATTACAGAAGGCATCTGTAGTCAAGTTCAAGCAAATCGTTTTAAAATAGTTTAATTTTATAAAAAATAAGTTTGCAAAAAAAAACTTTCTTTCTGTGGCTACCCATGCTGGATCATTGCTTGACTGATTTGTCTGAAAATAGCTGTCAATAAATAAACTCTGATATCCAAATAGTGGCTCTAACTGGTTTTCTCAAGAAGAAGGACTATTTAACTTATGAAAAACAGCTTTGGTAAAATACCCATTACAGGTTTTTTTATGCAGTAACTAACAAGCTTCCCGTTTTTAAACTACTGCAGGCCTCATAGTCCTCCTATATCTCCTATATTTCCTATATTTTCTCAGTTTGTCAGATATTCTCCTATATTTCTTACTTACTCCTATATTATATTTCTAACTCCTATATTTTTTTCATCAGATGTTAGATGCGGCCTAAAAATGCAAAAAATTACTTTTCTCCTCATAATATTTTGCAGATTAATTCCAATTTAGCTTACTAGATAGCTGCACTGATGAATCTGTTTGAAGGCTGTAAGCTGTGAGTGCCATTTCTTTATTATCCTTCGTCTGTGTCTGCTCGGTGCAATCTCTTTCAGTAGTGGAGTACGGTTAAGAGGAATAATATGGCAGAAGTATGTTCCTCAAAAGCTCTTTTGCAATCGGAACATAAAATGTTCATTGAAAAGAGGGAAGAACTGACAAAAGTTGAACTGCAACTTAATAATTTAATGAAAAGAATTAAAAAATAGAATTTAGTTTGCAATTTTAATAGTATAACATGCTAACTTGAAGATGACCGCTGTCAAGTGTTTAAAAAATTTTAACTTTGTCTTCATATAATCTTGGATTTCGGTTACAGGTTAAAGTTTTTTCTCCAGAAAAATTTGAGTGAAATAAAAAATAAATTTTCTGTACGTTAAAGTATGCAATGCTTTTCTTAGAAAATGTAATAAGAAAAGTTTTTTTAATTTTTCGATATTTAAAGATAGAAGTAATCGTTTTAGCAAAAGAAAGAAAAGCTTGTAATATGATATATATATATCTGTGGCTTGGTTCTAAAAGGGCTAATGTCAATTTTTCTACATTCTGTTATTTACATCAAAAGTTTCCAATTTAGTAAAACTCTAATTCTACAAAGGCCAATGTCTATATAATATATAATAATATATGTATTATATATTATATAAATTATTATATATATAATATATAATTTATATAATATATAAAAATTTCATATGATAAAATAATGTTTCTTTACACTAACAATAAACAAATACCAAAAAATAATAATGGGAATCTTAATATAAGAAAGTTATAGCATTCTAAACAATCTCAAATATCTTTCATTGCCTTTTTCTCGAAACTAACCTTTATGACTTAGGTCCTTTTAGAACCAAGCCACAGATATATATATATATATATATATACATACATACATACATGTATTGACTATTGCCCACATAGATACAACATGTATTACACGTTAAAGGAAAATATGAAGTTCACTATTTTCTGTATGTGTGGAAATTCTTATGTTCTCACATCTGTTACTCTTCACATTACGATAATTTTATGCAATGTAGAATCCTGCTGAGAATGGTGCTTTTTTTTTTTTTTAAACATGTGTTGCAAAACATATTAGTATTCTATATCTCGAAATTCTGATATAATTCGCTACGGATCTTGTATATTTTCTTTGAAACTCCTTTAAATATATTTTGGAAACTCCCATATTTTTTACTTAAAACTCCTATATATATTTTTTTCCCTGCTATGACCCCTGCTACTGGGCATAAATGGGTTAAACACTTTTTCAAACATCTATTGTATTGGTTTGGAGCCTTCGAAAGGGCTTTTCTGGTTTTCAGTTGTTCAATCAGCTCTTCTACGCCTCTAACAGTGAACAAATGTCTAATTGGTAGCACTTAGAGTTATTTTGTTAATTTTAACTTTCGATGCTTCTTTGTAGTTGCTGCTTCTTTGTAGTTGCGGCTTAGGTCAGAATCTTGAAACTTCCACCCCATTAAAACACAGGTTCTTCGTAAACCACAAGCTCACAGAAAAAGCATTTCCGCTATTTTGTGCTTTAGCTTTAAGATCTTTGGTGACCATTAGCTCTGAAGTGAAGTATTGAAGTTGAAATATGCCACTGTGGCATATTTAGAGAGCACATAACCCAACTTTGCCCGCTGAGTCATGAGGCCTTTTGGCTCAGCAAACAAAGCACTGGGTTGGCATCACCAAAGTCCCTGGTTCTGGCCCCACCGGGGAACACATCTATCCGCATGTCAGATCACCTTGCAATCGATGAAATTGGAAACCGATTGCTCAGAAAGCCAAAACCTTATTTTGAATAGTAATGCTGATTAGACGAATGTCTTTGGAGTAACAGCGAAGTACCAATACGAAATTAACTCATTAAATAAAACACTTCCAGTTAAATATTTTAAAATGATTTATTTCACAATAAACTGTACAACAAATTATGAAAAATGGACGGTACACAAATTATGTTCACAGTGGCGGAATGTTATTGAGGACGGATTTAATTTTATCACAATTAGAACTGCAAAGACTTTCTTGAATTTTACAATTAAGTGCAATCACTGAAAATATACTATGCATGTGTTCATATACACATAAAAGTGTAAAAATACTGAAAAATATATAATACACTGAGTCATACAAAACTATAGTAGTAAAAATATCTTTAAACATGAAAATATCACTTTACTTGTTTGAAACTTTTAACACGCAAATAAATAGAAGTATTAGTTTCATAGGAAAACTTAAGGTTTTCATTTTTTTAATCACATCACATTTCATAAAAATGAATTTTTAACATTTTTAAAACCTTTTTGAAAAACATTTTTTCTTTTGTTACTTTGTCACGTTAAAACAGGTTTAAGTTGGAGTTTACATCAATATTTTTTTAATATACTAACTTTTTCATGGGAAAAAATTTCTAAAAGTGTACTTGTTATTTATTTTGGAAAATTTATCGTTATCATCAATCGTGAAATTATTAAAGAAATTCATAAATATAAGTGACTAAACAGTTACTATAATATGTGTAATAAGCTTTTTATTGAACTGAATTTTTTCAACCATTATAAAAAAGACAAAATGTTCAGGAATGTTGTTATTCAGTGAAGAATGTAATAAACTTAATCACTCATTGTCCAAAAGTTAATGTATCAATTCTTCATTAAATTATTACTGTTTCCAATCATATGAACACTATACCAACAAGTTACCCCTTGAAAAATGTTTAAATATGTAGTTCCACAAGGGAACTGGAATGTGAATAATTTATTTGCAAATTTAAGAGGTCATCTTTCTTTGACTAGTTTGTGCCCCCGAATTTACTTTAAATAGATTTAAAATCAGTTTTATTAAGATAAAAATCAAAAATCCTCTTTGCTTTATCAAAAATTTGCATACACTGTTTGTCAATTAAAAATACTTTACTCAATTAAAAATATTTTAAAAACTTTCTTTCCATTTACGTACTTTTCCGTCAATTGAATGTTGCATGTACCCACTTTTCTTGCATCTCAACAGATTAAAATTAGGTTTAATTTCTCAACACCCACTTTTGAAAACTCAAAAATGAAGGAAGCAACTTGGAAATTTTTTGAAATGCCTCAGCAAGAATTTTTTTTTTTTTTTCTGGAACAACTCCATCAACACTCACCAAAAAGGTTCTGAACATTTTTGGCAAAAAATTTAGCTTTTAATACATTGTACATCATAAAATCTACAGCTTTACACTTGTCAGCGGTGTTATTTATAAAAACGACACATGACATTTTTATGAGACAAGTGACATTAAAACCAAAAATTATTTCAAATTTTTTTAAAGAGAGCGTAACTTACAATATTTTTAGAAATGTATATTGTCTTAATACTTAACATACAAAATTATTTACCCTGTTATTTGTTGCACATGAGTATTATATAAGCTTAATATATTTTATTCATCAAAGAACATTCATAAGAACTAAGACTAAATAAAACTTTGATAGGAGATAAAATAACAATTAAGCCCTACTTCAATGTTGTAACCAATATTAATGATAAAATAAAATTTTCAAAATAAATCCATTTAGAAATACTTTTCTAAATGAAAATTTATATCCATTTAAAAATTTGGTAAACCATTTGATAAAATCTAACAAGAATAAAATACATTAATCAAAAGATATTTAATAGTTATTCAGGTAAAACTTGAAATAAATCTATATACATATATAACTTCTACATATGAGTGATTCGAATAAAATTCATAAATATTATTCATAAGTAAAATTATTAAATTACATAATAATCTAAACAAATTTCAAAAAATAAATTATTTCTAATCAAATATGTAAAATATTTTACCCAGAACATTTTTTTTTTTTGGATTGGGAGATAAAATATATTTATTCCTATTTAGTTTTATTATTTAAAAATATATGCATCCATATATATATATATTATATATATACACATAGACAGTTAAATCTTATTACAACAAAATTTTAAAGGACTCCAAATTTTGTTTGTTCTGATGGGAAATTCATTGAAATAATTTTTAACCAATACAATTTCAATTAAGACAGGACACAACATTAATTTTGATAAAATAAATATTTTGTTGTATTTGTACTTGCTGTAATGAGATTTTACTGTGTATATTAAATAAGTTTTGAGGAGTCCTTAGAATTAATGAATTTGATAAAAAGTAAAAGTTGTGTACCAGCACACTTATTGTAGATTTATGCAATCAATATTTCAATTGAAATTCAATTCATAAATTGTATCATTAAAATAAAAAATTGCCTCTTAAAATGGAATAAACATTCCGGAAGCAGCGAATCACTATTTCAGATTTTTTCAAGCTCATGATATAAATTTCTACACATTGAGAGGAAAAATGGAATTTTTTTACGTAACACAAACATATAATTAGATGCAGCAATTAAAATTTTCAACCAACACTTCAATAAATATATACTTATTCACATACACACGTACATACACACTTGCACACAAAGGACATATTTACAAAACTACACTGCACAAAGGTGCTGTTTTCCATGCAGATGGACTGAAAATGGTGATTTTTTATGCATTCAAAGTAATAAAAGCACAATTCAATGTTTGTTATGCATTCAGATAGGGCAACAATGAATACAAATTAACTACAAATAAAGCAAAATTAATACTTTGAAAGCAATATTTGAAAAAGTTCAATAAATTTAACACATTATATACTCATCAGAAAAAATAGCTTCACTTTTTAACTGAACTGCTTGTATTGTTTGTAATATTATAAGACAGATAATAGTAATTAGATGTTAAATATAGGGAGGAGGACATTTAATGTTTTATCCTAAATTAAGTTCAATAAGCTAAAAATTTAAAACATACTTCAATGAGATAGAAAAAACAAAAAAGAAAAATATAATCGTAAAATTTCAATTTTTAAAACATTTTGTGTAGATTTGGAAAACCGAGATTTTTTTCGTATATATTTTAATTCATCAGAAAAATATTCAAAAACAAACCATCCCATTCTTGATTCTAGCTCACTGTAACTGCAACCACCCCCTGTTCTGTGAAATTTTAAAAAATTCACTCAAGTCAATGAAATGTGTCAAAACCCACTTAATAATTGAATAATTATTTTATAAAAACTACTGCAGTATAATCTTTCCCTTGAAGAAACTCACATTTCCTGCATATTTAGTTTCGCAAACTGGTTGCAAGACAAAATTGACGTTGCAAACAATCTGCAATATACAATTAATTTGTACTAAATAACTAAACAGACTTGCACTAGTCAAAAAACTAAGTATATAATGTGTTAAATTTAAATAAATTGGCAAAAATTATGCATACAGTTATTTTTTTCTCCTTTGAAAGAAGATTTCAAAATTAAACAGTCAGTAAAAAGTAGCAAACTGACTGAATTTGGACAATCCTAAATTGAATTAAGTGCACTTGTGTAATGCATAACAGCTTCAACTCATTTTTTCTTTGCTTTTAAAATGTTTTTTTTTTTTTTCGACTGCTTTGTCAAAACGTCAACTAGTTGTGTAATTTTCACCACTTTTAAGTATGAACAATGATTCAAAGCAGAATTCTGTCTTTTATACAGTCTGAGTTTCAGTTTAATAAATAAACATTCTTCCTCCAATCATGGCTTTCATCCTCACAAGTGGATATTCATATCACTTATTTTAAGTATTTCAGTAAATAAGTCAAAAGCATATAAAGCCATTGATAAAAAAAAATCAATATTTTCAGCCAAATTTGGCTTCACACATCCACAAGTGCTAACTTACTATAGAGATTTGCTCCATAAAAAAGGCACTGCATAAGACTGATATTTACCCATCACTCAAATTGCTATATGGCAATTTCCACCATGGCAGAATAACAACACTGAAACAGTAACCACATATCTACAGCTAATTTCAGTTTGAGGTATGATTCTTATGAGGTTGATGATAGCAATAATTAAAATGACATTGAAACGAAGCAACCTCACAGAGCTGTTTATATCAACCGTTCTTCAGGGGGAGGCTTCATCACGTGGTTCATCTCGACACGGGAACCGAACATCTCTTGTCGACTAGGGCTGTAAGTGCCTCGGGTGGCTCTCTTCTTCTTTGCTATCCTGAGGAACACGATGGTGCCCACCAAAAGGCACAGGATCAGGAGGGAGAGTATTGGAATGAGCACAACTAAAATCAAATTAGTGTCATCTCCACTTTCTCGGACGGCAAGCTGTTGAAAGGAGAAAAGGGAGAAAAATGAAATAAGTCTTTAAGTAACATAACAGAAAATTGCCTAATTTAAACCACAATTGAAAGGTTTGGTGTATGAAGCGGTATGTTACATTTTTGTTGAAAATATATTCTAGACACCATGAAGCAATGAATACAGGTAAGCAAATAACACTTTGTGCATTTTAAAATAGATGTCATTAGACTAATTTTATACCCTCACATAACAAAACCAGCAAACAAAAAAGCTGCAACAATATAACTTTGAAACTAAATGACTCTAAATTAGGGTCTAGTTACATAACTCCTTTATCTCCCAAGCCCTTCAATGACAACATACATGTCACTACTCGAAAACAAAAAGTTGAAAGTTTTATTTTCATTGAAAACCACAAAATATTACTATTTAGTGGAAAATACTTGTATTTTAAACATTTTTCATCTCGATGGAAACAAACACGTTTTAAAAGAATATCTTTTTTTTATCATCAGATTATTTATCAGAAAATGCTTCTTTCATTTTTATTGCTGGTTGTTTAAATGAATTACTATTCCATGGTGGGACATGCTCGACTCAGCCTTTCATCCTTTCTGTGAGTCGATAAAATGAGTACCAAGCATACTAGGGAACTAAACTCTGTTGGGTTCCGATTACTGCTGACCCCTTAACCAGACATTAAAATTGCCTTGCACCCCAGTTCCCTTGCTCCTGAAAACTGAGATGGCTGTAGTGTATTTATATTTTCAAACAAAATGTTAATGAAAATAAATAGGAGTTTTAACTTATTTAATTTGTAGCAAAACTTTAAAAACCGCTTAAATTAAAATGTATGATTTTTGTGCAGGAAGCATAGATCACGCTCGCCTGTCAATTTTTGAAAAACATTTTTGAAACTCGGTAGCAATCCCCAATCATCTGCTGCTGGTTTCCTAGATTATTAATTTTGTACATAACAGTGGACACTACAAAGCATGAAAAGGCAAAAATACTATTATTTTTAGTTAGCATGAGTTTTTTAATAAAGGTTAAGTTCCTATGGTTTTCTTCTTAAAACATAAAATGGAAAAACCATGAAGTAGATTTCTGCAAATTAGACAATTTAAACTAACAGAGTTCTGCTAATTAGCAGGAAAATTACATATACGTAATATATCTGTTATTGTACGCATATATCAAAACTTACCTCAGTGGTGCAGTCACTTCCACTATATCCTTCACTACAATCACAACGATGGATAAATTCTGTCTCATATTCATCCATCAATGGCTGACAAAATCCTCTGTAGCTGCACTTTGACTCATGACATTCGTTGTGCACGCTGCAATGGGTGCCAATAAAGTTTTCTTTGCAGATACATTGGTAACCACCTTCCTGCAGATTTTCACAAGTTCCATTATAACATATGTTCTTTCGATCAGAACAATGACGAATTTTATCTTCACAGAATTCTCCCTTGTATCCTAAAAAAAATCAACAATTTTGGAATTAAACATTGATAAAGTTAAACTTTCAAGTACACTTTCTAATATTGTTACATTGATTCAAATTGGTCTTGAAGCTAGTAAGAGCAAGACATTTTAACATTTATCTGCAAATAAATAATGGCATTAGACGGGGGCGCAATCAGCGGCTATTATTAGTTTTGAACTTTTGGTCTCAAGCCAATGCCAATCTTATACGGGTTACTTTAAAATAGGCGTATCAAGTTTAGAAATTTTGCTTCGTCTCCATGGAAACCGTACAAAAGAAAGCAGCTCCACTCTTTTTTTATGCGCTGCTGTTGAGGCATTTCATTTATTTTATGTTTATCGAATTAGGCTTACACTTTTATTTATATCCTCATGTCTCAGTTATTTATAAACATTTTCTAACAAATCCAGTCATACATTAATATAACAAATTTTTTTAAAAAAATGTTGCACTTTATTAACGTTGATTTGTCAATAGAATAATAGTTTATGCACAAAGCAATTTTAACCGTTTGCATTTAACCATTGTTGCAGAAGCTAAATGGGGGAAAAGTTTATAGTGACTATGACAGCCATCAGTGGAAGAGTGTGGAGAGTGGGAAATTAATTTTACTCTGAGCCGCCAGCTCTCCTTACACAAGGTATAGTATGTTGACATAAACATATCTATAAATGGAAAAACACAGGAGAAAATTTTAACTACAACATCAACAGTAGTTAAAATCATATTGAATATTGTTTTGTGAATTAGGAAGTAAACACAGTTTTCACAAAAAAAAAAAAAAAATATTGCATATGTCTTCAGTACTTAATACAACTGAATGACAAACATTAGATGATATTAAACATATTTGAAAGGAACTTCTGGTCATAATTTAAAATAAGTATAAAGCAGTAAGTAACCACCCCTAAGCCAGAGCAGAAATATGCAATACACCACCAGCGGAATAAACAAGCTAGTGGTGAATTACATGGTGTATTGCACATTAAAATAAATATTTTAAAATATTAACATTTAGAATTTTTTAACAGAGTGCTCCATTAAAGAAATACTTTAATAATGAAATGATGTATGTTATTAAAAATGTGAATAAATGAAATGAAAGTACCTGAAATATGGTACTCAACAGACACAAAAGAATTTAAACAATCTCTAAATGTACCTGGAAAACATTCACATTTGAAGGCACCTATTCCATCAATGCATCTCCCATATTTGCAAGGCGCGTTCTCGCACTCGTCAATGTTGAGCTCACAATGCTCTCCCGCGAATCCATCTAGGCATTGACAGTGATAGGAAGCAAAATCGGCTCCTTCGTACAGGCTGCACCTTCCGTTATTCATGCAGGGGGATTTGGCACAGAAATCTATGGTCTCATTACACAAAATGCCTTCGTATCCATCTAAGCACAAGCATTTGAACTAAAAGGATAAGATTTTAAAGGCGAGGAGTTAGTTACACATTAATCTATGCACATTATAGCAGAGCAGTTGTCGTGGGAAGGTAAAGCACAGTATTTGCTAATTTTGCATTTTTGTCATCTCTTGTACTTGAGCACTAATGTACAAGATTTGTACAATTTACAATGTTTGTGTAGTTTTTCCATTGCAAATAAACTTAAAAAAAACGCATCAAATTCCAACCTTTCCCTATTGTTAATATGGAATCCAAAGAGTGTTTCTTCATATGTCTCAAAAACTCGTTTTTGCAGACATTGTTTTTTACCTTCCCTTAAACTATCATCTGTAGACCATTAAGGTCCAATTAAAATGAAACTAATGCTATTAATTCTGCCTTTCTTTCAAAAATGAGACTAAATAAACCATGAAATAGTAAAAATGTATTCATTTATTTTTATCTATTTAATTATTTTATTACTTACAAGCTTTGTCATAGTGAACTTTTTTGTGAGAAAAACCACGTTAGATTTAGCAGTAGGAAAAAAGGCATTGAAGAAGAAATCTAAAGGCTATAATTCTGCATTTACTGTAATATTTTCAAATAATAACAACTACTGCAAATATTACTACACGTCGCACAAACTCAACTCAAAGTTAATGAACACTAACCTCACCTATACTAAATGAGCACATCTGTAAAATCAAACACTTTTAACCTTTTGGAACCGGGCTGTTTTTTAGAAATTTTTCTTTCGACCCGGGTAGTACGACAGTTGAACCATAGATTTCTTTTCCATTGAAAAGAGAAGGTATAAACTGTCATACCAGACGTATGAAACCTTGAAAAAATCCCCGGCTCCAAGTGTTTGAGTGAAAATCTCAACTATGTCCTCTAAAAAAAAATAGTTACGGTACAGCATGTGTACCGCCCGGCTCCTTAAAGGTTAAGCAAATTTTAAATGATTGATAACTATGTTTTAGAAGTTTAAGAAGACAGGATGAAACTTTAAAGTCATAAACTTCTTATCTCTGATCTAACTTTGTAAGTATTTTATGAAAATAATCCAAAACTTAAACGAATAATACTTTTTAAAAACATAAATACAATTTTAAAACAATAATGAATTATAATTACCTTTCTTTCACTGGATGTGTCGATATTTATGCAATTTCCACGTGCACACTGTACAACACTACAGTCCAAAATTTTCTGAAAAATTAATCATATATCAATCAGCAAGCATAAACGAAGAACATTTTAGCACAAATTAAGTTCACTTTTTTATATTCAATTTCAATTACAACGCAATTATAATTTCGGAGCAAACACACACATGTATAAATCACAATACAAACAATAATTTAATTCTACTTGGCATTTTTACTTTCAGATTCAAATTAACAATTTGAATCTGAAAAATAAAACATCAGATCAAATTACAAGCATCACTTTTTAATGCTAATCTTTCTAATCACAACGTCTGATAGAAATAAAAAAAGAATGTTTCCTGAACAATAAGTATGTGAAATCATAAAATATTGTTAGCATATCGCAGCCAAAATCCAGTAATATATTGCCATTAATTTAAAATTAGTTCCCATTCTGCAATAAGCAAAAAACAAAAACACACACCATCAATTGCAAAAGAAAAAAAAAACTGAGATATTAGGGAAATAACAATGTAAGGAGTTAGTTAACACTCTTTTGTGAGAATTTCTTTTGTTATAAAATCAAATTGAACTTTTTTTAAATGCATAATTGATGAAATTAAAGTAACAATAATTAAACTGGCAATTTTTTAAGTGTTTCTTTTTTTTTAAACAAATAGTTACACTAATAAAGGTACGATTATGACCTAGATAAAATTTAAAAGAAGGCTTGATAATAAAAAAGAAAAAATGACTTTATAATGTTTCAAAATAAATATTCAGTTTGACCACAGTTGCTATGGAATTGGTAAACTTCCAGGTAAGACAAGTCTATCCGCAAGAGGGGGGGGGGGTTAAAAATTTGACGCTTGTGTGTGTACATTTTTATATGATTCTGCTTTATTTTGAGGCTAACCCATATCTGCAAAAGCTGGCATCTCTAGAAGCTAATAAACGCGTCCATTTCTGGCTGTAAACTGGATCTTAACCTTTCCATCTTATTTGTGGTCGGACAGTACACGCAAATAAGCAGTAAAAAGGTTTTTTAAGCCAATACAGAAAATGTATTAATTAAAAACATATATTATCTTTAGAGCCAACAGTAAGCCATTTCAGTCAAGGAATAACAGTAAGAAATCCTACTGTTCTGCCGTGCTAAGCACAAAAGTCGTATCTGCACTTTTTAACAAAATTGAGTTATCGCCACCAGGTGGCTCTTCGTGACGTATTTTACATAAATAGAATATTATATGGTCATTTGAGGATGGCAAATATTTTTTTAAAAAATTCTGAAAAAGTATCGCTTGAATCAAATACATGGTGGCGTTAAAGTTTAAAGAGTGAAGTCAACTGCAGATACCACTTTTGCGCTTGGCACGACAGTGTTGCTCTGAGGTGACAATATTATGCTAAAAAGAACATGTTTCATAAGTAAAATACATAGTAAATACTTACAGGTTCACTGCAATCAGTTCCTTCATACAGATCTGTACAAGTGCATCTGTATTGATTGCCATTTTGACTACAAGTTCCACCATTCTTACAAGGCATTGGGTGGCATAAATTCATTTCTTCACATCTAGCGAGAAGGAAAGAAATCAACCATTTGAAAAACAAACACTGCAAATATTATAGCCAAGAGCTGAAATTGTTAAATTTTATTAACATAAAGATAAATACAAGACACTAATTACATAATTTAGGGAACCTGTATTCAATATTTTGTCATTTGTTGCAAACTGGTTTTTTTTTCTTTGACAACATAAAATCTTTTTCTTACATGATAGCTTTTGATAACTAAATTTTTAAAAAATTCAAAAAACACAAATCATTCTTATTTTAATGAAGTTCAGTTTCAAGAACTTGTCATACTTTTACAAAGACAAAAATTAACACTATAGCTCCAAAATTGAAGATCCAGGCAATGTTTTTGAAAAATGTTAGGCAGCATTGGGATCATTTTTGCCTTTTCAAGGCAAGAATTGGCAGAACTGCTCATTGATCTCTAGTTTGTTAAGTTCAAAGGAGATTATTAATTTTCTGCGAATTGCAATTATCATACCTGTTATATCAATTATTTTCAGGGACGTCATTTCAAGTTTTTCCAGGGGGCCGGGGGCAAAGGGTGAAAATACAATGCAATTTTACCAGAAAACAACAAAAACCACGCTCACTTATATGTAAATACATTGATTTCTCAAAGTCAGGGGGAGGGGCAATCGACCTCCCTGCCCCCCCTAAATGACGGGCCTGATTATTTTCCTGAGCATAACTAATCTGACATAATAATAATAGTCATTTAATTTTATAATAGAAGTACTGTTAGGAACTATGACAACTGGTAACATATTTTTAACCCTGTTTTTACTAGTTTAGTAAAAACAGGGTTTAAGTTATGTTCTGTTTTTACACAATTTAAAAAAAAAAAGCTACCTCAAGTGATTTTATTTGAAATTTCGATAGAGACTTGGGTAAGAATCCAAGCAAAAAGTAAGGCCAACAGCTTTTGCTATGTCACTGCAAACAATGGCAAATTTATAAAGAAGAACTAAGCCACTTTGTCAACTAAATAACTAAGGTACAACCACCCTCTAGCCTGTTGAGTTCAGAGCAGTACATTGTACTACACAAGACTGTACAACTTTGTACCAAAAACATTTTGTTGTTAATATTTAGGGTTTTTAAAAGCTTTGTTCAACTATTTAATATTTAAAGAATTACTTCGAACAATTTTCAGCTTTATTGAAGCATTCTTTAAAACCAAGATTTTTTAAAGCCAAGGATTTTTCTAAATTTTTTATAGCATAAATTTGTAGGACATTGGTTCAGATGACCAATAAATAACAAGGTCAACAAGTCGCCCCGTCTACATATACTGGAGTACTTCAGGTTCTTAAACTCAACAATAAGCCACATTGTTCTTTCTTTTACTTTTTTTTTCACTGTGCCACTAGCTCATATTGTTTTCAGCAGTTTGGTCTGGTTCATAAAAGAACAGAGCGCTCTTCAGGGCCCTATCCTGGTTAAACCATGAGTTGTGGTAGGTACGCGGGACCCTGGAGTGTGTGAAGTAATAGCTCATATTGTCTGAGCTGGCATAAAGTATCACACTTCTCTGATGACTGGTCTAATAATGTATTTTCAAATTTAATTTTAAAAAGGGGGGTCCAGTCCTATCTTAATTACCAACTTATATTTATTGAAGAAGGAAACTAATATATTTTCAACTTACCTTGGGCCAGTGTACTCTTTCGGACAAGTACATTTCAGTCCACGATTCATAGGATCATGGTAACACAATCCTTCGTTCTTGCACGGGCTGTTAGTAACACACATATCTATATCACAGAATTGTCCTTCATATCCATTGTAACAATCACAATCATAGGAACTGGAGCTATTCAAGCAAGTGCCTTGCTCACAATCATCATCCCAACAGAGTACACATCCCAAATCAATATTTTTATCAGCAAGTTTGAACGGGTTGTCATTATTTTGAAAGACAGATTCATTGAAAAAGGATAACAAGTATCCTCCTATTCGGACATCATTCAGACATCCTTTAAAGTGATTGAAAACTCCTGGTCTGTATCCCAAATAAACATCAGCACCTCCATTCAGAAGATCGGTAAGGCCGGTGGAATAGTTGTCTTCCGATAAGTTTTCGGGATTGTCGGAAACCTTCAGGTGAACGAGATTTTCATCGAACCATAATTCAACCTGTTGCCACTCTCCTTTAGCATCGAATTTCTGGCTCACTGTTTTGTGCAAAGAGAGGTTTTCGAAAGAAGGGCCGAGATCCCATTTCACTTTCAGTGTTCCAGAAAGTATTTCAATGTGAAGGAAATGGTTGAAGTCCAATTTTCGGGTATTTTCTAACCACAAGACAGTTCCGTTGCTCATAGAGCGGAAAGAGAAGGTGATATTTGTGATATTATTGTTGACATTTTGAACTTCATAGTGTATTCCACTCTGCTTTCCATTGAATGCTGCACTTGCAACACCTATTGGAGCAGAAAAAATTTCATTAATACATAACAATGATTGAATTAAAAGCTATACAGTCTTTTCTAATTAAAAACCTGGAATCAAGTACCACATTTCAGTTAAAGTGAGTTACAATTTATGTGTAAATTATGCATTTAGAACATGATAATCAGGACAATCAATGCCAACTTTTTTATTATTATTTTTTTAAATACTCAAATGTATGTTTTTATATATCAATGATTTGAAAAACAATCAATGAACAATTTGAAAAATACAGTCAAGACTTGAATTTCATAGGACAGAAGAAATATTTGAGATACAAAGGTTGTGATAAAAGTTGCAAAAATAAGCAATTGGAACCAAGTCAAAGACTTAATAGATTTTTTGTGTAAATATAGTTGAATATTGTAGAGTATGACATATTCTGAATACATATTTCACTTGAAATTATTCAATGTAATAAGCACAAAAATCCAAGACAAAATAATTGGTAGTACTTTCTTAAAGGAAACAGATAAAAACTTTTCTTTCAAATTATGGCATATGAAAAGAATTTACCATAAAAGATTGATAATATATTTTAAGAATTAAGTACTGATCAAAAATTTATTTTGCTTTGGCAATATTTCCTCCTGTTCTAATTTCCTCAAAAGAAGCAATAAAAAATGTTTTGATACTTTGAAATCTCTCTAGAAATAAATAATAAAAGTAAAAATATGCAATGCGATAAAAGACAAGTCTTGATTTACTTTTACGTCATACTTACATTCAAATCCATTTTCAAGATTTCTGCACTCAGAATCACTAGGACAAGAATGTAGAGCACATGGTTTCATTTCTTCACAGTTCTTGCCTCTATAATCATCTGGGCAAACACAGCTGCAAGTACAATTTCAAAGATTAAGCAACAAAGAAACAAAGCAATAGGGCAAAGAACACCGAATATAAGTAATGCTAAGAATACGACCGTATTACCCTGCATTAGCCGGCAAGCTGGGAAAAAAGAGGTTGACCAGCATGCTGAAAAAATTCAAATTTTTCGGCATGCCGGATAATTCAAGGTTTATTTTCCAACAAAATTCTCAGTTCAGTTCCAGGGTCATTTTTGACAGATGTAGAATGTGAGGAAAGTGAATATTTAAATTTTAGGACTACAAATGTTTATTTAGTTTTAATTTAATTTTTATAAAATAATTCATTGAGATTTTTATTGTCACAATAAGAGAAATGGCATTGTTAATTAATGTTTGCAAAATTAAACTGTTTATAAGATGATATAATATAACTTTTTTTAAAAAGTTGAATATGTATTTATCATTATAGTAATAAATCAAATTTTTTTCTAACCTCAGTTTTTCCGGCATGCCGGAAAGTATCTGGCAAGGGTTACTGAGAATCTGGTCACCCTTGAGTTTAGTGTCATGCCGGCTAATGAGGGGTAATACGGCATATGTGTGGTTGCAAAGAATGTTTGTTTAAGTAAAAAACATTACATAATTAAATGGTTATAATAATGATCCTTTTAAAGATTCTTAATAGATTAAATACAATAATCAGCTTACACATAATCATTCCACATGTCCTGGCATGTTGATTCATGAAGACATGGACTAATGGCATTGGCATTGCAAGGGTCATCACTGACCACTCCTCGCTTGACACTATCAGTGAACTGAACCTTCCCAAACTCTTCAGGAAAACCTTCATCAATGGCATCGAGGTTGTAAAATACAACTTCCTTATCATTTACCTGACAAAAAAGTGTTTCAATACGTTATTTGTATGTGGTAAGAAATATGGCTAGTTAAAGTAAATTTGTCAGATGTTATTAATTAGCAGAGATAGTCTAACCTTGTCAAAACAAACCGCAAGGGATTTTAAAAATTAATTTGTCTTATCCGACAAATGATAAACAACAGGAGGGTGGAGATCAGAAATATAGTTTGTTTTAACAGTAATTTGTTTGCATGTTTGAATGAACAAGGTTCAACTATATTTTCTGACTGATGGTTTAGTTTCAAAAATCTGTCTTACATGTAGATAAAATTGAATAGGGCAACTTAGATTTTTAGTTAAAAAAACAATCAATCGCTGAATTTTATTTTGCTTGGGTGCATATATTATATACCTTACACTCACAGCAGAAGCCAAGTAACTTGGCTCCCCCAGACAGTAACAAAACTACATCATGTTAAAAACTTTAAGTTAACATGATTTTACAGAAGAACTTTTTGAGATATTTAAAACTTTAACTTAAAACTTTCAATAAAAAAAAAATATTTTCCATCTCCGCAGCACAATTTAAAAGGCACTAGTAAGATTCCATTACACCTGATACTTTTTAAAAACTTTTCCAATTTGATATAGATTATAGTGAATGAAATTTGAATTAAATTGCAAATACTCAACAGATAAAAGTAAACATTGAAACCTAATGAAATAGTATTGTTTCAGGAGATACTGATTAATAATAATAATGCTAATTTTCTGTGCCGTCTTTAACTTATAGGATCACCTTGACAGAGCAACAATTTCATTAAAATAGAATAATAAAGTACATAAGGGAGGTTCCAGACTTCTTTTTATTGCTTTACAGTCACATTAAATGATAATTCAAATACATTTCTATAACTTGCCCCTTCTCTTTGATGTTGAGGAAATAAATCTATATCTGAAACAGAGGCCCCTATTGACTGCAGGGAACCTGGGCTAATGCCTAATGTTCCATAGGGAAAGAGGGGCCTGCCAATTTTAATAAAGACAAATAATATTTCTGCATAAAAAAGCACCAGTTAAACAAAAGAACCATAAAGTTATGAATAAACAGTTAAACTAACAAAATCTCAATGAGTGAAAGAGTAAAAACATGAGATTTATTTACCCTGAAGTCTTGAATAATGCCTTTGAAAAATGGAATGTCATCTTGAAGTAGAAAGTCTATTTGGTGACTGGAGTGAAAAGCGATTTGTCTTTCTTGTCTGGTTGGCTCAGGAATGCCACCTATGTAGAGAACTTCCATGCATATTAAAGAAGCAAGGCTTCTTTCCATGCTTTCACCATCTATGGTGAGAACTAATGAAGAGCTGTTGTGTTTCACCTACAAAAAATATTCAGCATAAACATTTACAAGAATATTTTTTAAATTAAGCAAACATTATTTTTCCATAATATTATAGTTTTTTTTATTTTTGAACTGCAACTAAAATTCACATGAAAACTGACTAGCCACACAGAAATATTCTAGTCTTGACAATTTTTAGCACAACTTCTGTAAAATACCAGGTTAAATAGATGTTACTAGGTCTATCATTGACTTTCACAAAAAATATGAACTGCTTGGTAACACATACTTATGAAACACTGAATTATTACTTTCTGAAAATAATAATTCAAGGAGAAAACAGTTCATGGCCTTTCAATTACAGTAACACAATAATTTAAAAAGTGTTGTTTTTACCTTAGAAGAAAATCTAAACTTTACAAAAATTAATCATTTTAGGATCATAACATTTATAATCGAGTCTTTTGTTGATATGATGACCAGGCATTATAGAAACTACAAAGCAAGCAAGTCTTTATTACTGTCAGTACGGCTAACTATGTGGCTAAACCATAGCTGCCAATAGGGTTTTTTCCATAAAAAGAAAATTTTTCTTTTGAAAAATGTAGTTTAAAATTGTAAACAAAATTTTTAAAATTCACAATCGCAAAATTTATAAATCAATGATTAAATTGTTGAGATAATTTGTCCATCTTTCTTTTCATTTCTTTCTAATCTTCTGCAGATTTTAGTGATTCTTCTCAACGGCAGCCTTGATTAAAGGGATGAATGCTTTTTTCAGTGAACAAATTTTCTCCTGAATGCAAATTAATAGCAACAAAAAGAGGTAAAGCTATTTCCAAGTGGAAAAGTATTATATTATAAAAAATATAATATTGAAAATGATAGGATATTTCTAAAATTTTTGAAAAACATGCATATGGTACACATTCAGGGAAACACTATATCAACTGGTAACTTCTCCCACATGCTGTACTTTATACTGATATGTAAAAATATAGAAATATAATTTGTGCCACATAATGTAAAAGAATGAATTGTTATCTTACT
This sequence comes from Uloborus plumipes, assembly GCA_038373865.1. Lineage (NCBI taxonomy): Eukaryota > Metazoa > Arthropoda > Arachnida > Araneae > Uloboridae > Uloborus > Uloborus plumipes. The sequence continues at coordinate 30,071 of JAXGGA010003409.1, forward strand.
TGGATAAAATGATATTCTCCGTCATTCAAGGTCTTGAAATGTGTCAGTTCTGCTATATCACTATTTTGCTGCCTCATGACGATTTGCAGTGTAGCGTCAACCAACCTGGCAAGCATGAATGATCCATTATCTTGCTCACTACAGTTGCTTGAACCATCAAGGCCGGAGCCCAAATAGAAAGCAAGCCCAGTCGTGTTTCTAGTCCTCAAGAAAAATGATATGTCCACTTGCTGACTAAGGACGGGTTTTTGAGCATCAGGAATAAAAAGTTCTGCCCTGCTCCTTTCATTTTTGTATCCAAAAGTTGCTGCTTCATAGCCTACAAAATTAATGAATGAGATAAGACTTAAAACTGTTCTTTGAATTTTTATTATATAAAGTACTTCAAAGAGAAAAATAAAGTTCAATTTTTAATATATTATGTTAAAAAAATGGAAATCTTTCTTAACCACTTAGCAGTTATCGACAAGATATGTCATCCATTTAACATGTAATGCTGGGACTGCCCAACCGCAGGGGGGGGGGGGGGTGAAATACGTCTCTTCTATATATTTAACATTACTGAAGAGCAACCTGATTATATGCTTAAAATATTGAAATTTTAATGCAGCCACTTCTAACTGTACTGCTGTGTGAAGCACAAAGGTCACACATGTAACTGAGCTCTAAATGAAGTTTAGTCATTTAGAAAATTTTGTCTCCATATACAGAATAATTTGAAGGTTAAATTTAGAAACATAAATTAATAAAAAAATAATAGTAACAATAATAACTGCATGCATTCTTCTTAATTCAAATTTGCATACTTTGAACATTTACTTCACTTAATACCTTGCCATTAGCAAAGTCCGAATTTACCATCAGGGGGCAGTTATAAGTTTATGTGTAGCATTTCATAACCATAGCTGCAAAATATGAAAGCACAAGCCAAAAATTTAACTATTGTAATAAATTAGTATGAGATACTGTAGAATTAATGCACACAGTCAAAGCAAAACTCATAACAGTTGAGCATTTCACTTTAGCGTTAATAACTAAAGTCAGCTAAAAGTTATGTTAATGTTTAATATTCAATAGCTACAATAGAAATATTAGAAAAAAGAAAAATAATTTGTGAAAACTTACTATATTGACAAGTGATACCAAAGTGTGGGCGTGAACAAATACATTCATAGCTTAGCCAGTTGTCTTTGCAATATCCATTATGACAAGGGGAGCCTTCACACTGTTCTTCTCTGTGACAACCTTCTTGTGCACCATGAAGTTCACTGTTCTGATTTGGAATGATTATGTCACCATTGATATAAATATCTTGAATACAACCAATAAAATCAGGAATTGAGTTCATGCTATCTGCCAGTGCCCCTCGATTTGCATTCAAATCTTGTGAACCAAAAGTCACTGAGTAATTCAATTCTGGAAAATCAATGGATTTTTGAACAACCCAACCAGAAACATTCAAAGCAACCTTTTTGGGTGAAAAATTAAGCTCCACAGATTTCCACAAAGAATCGTTCTGGCCATTCTTTGAGAAAAGCTCTGCAATTTGGAAAGTTCTGTCATAGACATCAACTTTGATCATGCCATTCCACAAATACAGAAGATAATGACTTGATCCACCTGGTAAGTATCCAGAACTTATCAGGCCACTGGAAAGTGTGGTACGGAAATGAAATTGCAGTTTGAATGCATTCAGCAAGGTATTATAACGTGTCACAACCAAAGAGTCATTAGTATTAAACGAAACAGTGGTAGATGTTTCACAAGATCGACCGTAAAAACCTGGAGGGCAAAGACAGGAATGAATGTGATTCCCTCTGTCATCAAGATCAGGTACACAAGTTGCTCCATTTTCACAGTGAGCATTTATACATCCAAGCAAATTGGTCTGACAATTCTTTCCTCCATATTCAGGCAAGCATTCACATTTATAATCAGCAATCAAATCGATGCAAGTTGCACCATTTTCACACGGTTCGAGCATCTGGCACTCGTTGATTTCTCTTCCACAATGCTGACCATCATAACCAAGATGACAAGCACAGTAGTAGTCGTTAATACCATCAATGCATATTCCATTTTTACATTCGTTTATTTCACAGTCGTCAATATTGGTTTCACAGTTGGCTCCAGTGAATCCAGAAGAGCAAATACATCTGTATCCACTGGCTGTTTCATAGTTAAAAGACGGAAAAAATCCTAGATAATTCATTTCATAGAGTGTCTGATTTGAGTTTTCTAAGCAGAGAGCACTATTAAGACAAGGTGATGAAGCACATTCTTCTATATCTGTTTCACAATTTTTGCCATCATAACCTTCATAACAATGGCATCGATAGTCTTTCACCATATCTTCACACCGAGCTCCATGCTGGCAGGGTTTTGATTCACAATCATCTATGTTATTTTCACAGAACATTCCAGAAAATCCTGTGTCAGAACAGTTGCATACAAATCTAAATAGAAAAAAAGAAAGATAATCAATACATGTTAAATCAAATTAAATGTCCTTTTGCTAACCTACTAGAACTAAATTGATTTTTAAAAGAGATTTGAGGAAATTTGGTCAATATATTTGTCACTAACTCCCACTTATTGGCAACCATTTAAAATTTCACAAAATGGAGCGATAAACAGCAACACAGTTACTTTCAATAAATAAATAAATAGATAAATTTCGAGGACACATGAATTTTTTCTATCACCTAGAGGAGAATGGGATCAATACTACTCTGTGCCCTACAGGATATTCTATAATACCTTTACACACTAACAGTTTTTTTTGAAATATAAAATATAAAATGTACGGTAAACTCTTGCTTATCCATGGAAAGCAATGGAAAGGGGTGGCCACAGTAAATTTCCAAAATAATCTCCAAAAGAGGTAAAAACGATAAGAATGAATGTAAAAAGTGTATGTTGGGGCGGATACAAAGGAGGGTCATGGGTTCATAAGTTTCAAATAACATCGACCATATTATCTATCGACATTGTGCTCAAATATTTTATGAATGCCTGCCAATAATCAAGAGTTCAATGATTCTTTTTATTGTTAGCCTGTATGTGTTGTGTTCCTTTATTACAAACACCAACTTCCTTACTAGTTAGATATGCTGTTAATTATTCCTCATGGAAAATAGGTAAAGCTTATGCATTTTTTTTTTAAGAAGAGAGAAGTATAAATGTTATTCTTACTGATTTATCATATCAATGCATTTTCCTTTGTTCAAACATGGTTGAGATTCACACTCGTCTATATTAATCTCACAGTTGATTCCAGCAAACCCAGGCACACAGGAACACTCATATCGGTTGATCAAATCATTGCAAGTCGCTCCATTTTGGCAAGGATCAGAGGCACATTCATTGATATCCACTTCACAGTTGATGCCAGCAAACCCAGGTATGCAGGTGCAGCTGTAGTTATTGACAATGTCGTTACAGGTTGCATTATTTTTGCAAGGCATCGAAAGGCATTCGTTGAACTCGATGTCGCAAAATGTCCCGGTGTAGCCCGGAGTACAGTAGCATGCGTAAGTGCCAAACATGTTTTGGCACAGACCATGAGCACAAGGAGAACTTTCACATTCGTTGATGTCGGCTTCACAATGTTTCCCAGAAAGTCCTGGAGGACACTGGCAGGCATAGTTACCGATGCCATCAATGCAAGTACCGTTGACGCATGGGTTGCTGCTGCATTCATCAATATTTGTTGAGCAATCAGGACCAGTGAATCCTATCGGACAGCTGAAAAATAAAAAAATGAAATTCTAAATTTGCTTTTAAAACCATGATAATTCGAACACATGACAAAAATATTTTTGGAAGTAAAAATTGAAAATGTATCAACTATATAAATAAGAAGTAAAAGAAACAGAATTATACGACCAAATTATGTCTATTCGCCATAATAGAAAATTAATACTTTCACTGAACTCAATCTTAAACATTTAAACTTCAGCGTCAGTATTTCAGTAAATTTCAGCATTGAGTTTTAAATACGTAAAAAGGAAATTACACTTAATAATTATTTACTTATTTATTACTATTATATTAATTGCATGATTAATTCTTTTAGACTTTCTTAGAGTCATGGACAGAGAAATATTTTTCCGACTACATGAATTCCAGAAAATTATTGTATTTTACAGATATATAATTAACATTTTATATACATTTTACTTTTCTGTACATATATTTATGTATTTGAACCATTATGAATCACAAGTATGGAATAAAAAAAACCTATCTTCTATGTAGGCATGAGTTAGTACAATAGACCTCTGGTTACAGTGCTTGTCTTTGTTAAGTCCCCCTTGCTTTCATGTAGGCCTGAATGAGTTAATACATAAGGTTTCAAAATATTTACTATACAGTTAAACCTGGTTAATTCAAAAACGCTTAAAATGAATTACTGGTAAGACAAACTACATTACCAATCTGTCTCCAACCTATCAACCCTATTCTGTTTCCAACCAGAAGAACAATGCTTGTCATGCATTGTTCTTCTGATAAGACGAACTGTGGTGACGGCAATCTTATTTAAAAGACCCTTGGAGTTTGTTTTAACAGTTCGTTAGACTGTACTACTTTCGAATTTAAATTGTAAAATAAGGAGAAATTATTTCCATATAAGTTTACTATTACCCGATAAATAAATGATGATACAATAACATTTTAAATATTTTTGAAAGAGGCAAGATATCATACCGGCATTCATAGGAATTCCGTTGATCAATGCATATCTTGCCAGGTGGACAGACAATGCCTTCACAGTCGTCAATATCAACCTCACATCGAGGTCCTAAATATCCAGTGGGGCAGGAACACGTGAAATCGTGAGATGGGATATTGGTTCGGCATTCGCCCTCGTTCATACATGGAGATGAGCTGCAAGCATCATATACTTGCAGGCAGTTCTTTCCCATAAAATCTTCTGGACACTGGCATGAAAAGTCGTTGACCAAATCAGTACAAGTTCCACCATTTAAGCACGGACTCGATTCACATTCATTTATATCCATTTCACAAAGCATGCCTAGAAATAATTGTGTGTGTGTTACTTATTGAAAAAAGTTAAGAAAAAAACACATTTAAGGTAAAATACTGCAAACTTGGTTAGAATTAGGCTCCTTATCAAAAGAAACTTTATCAAAAATATGAATATTGAGACTCAAATCGTACAACCCTATTGTTACTTCCTTAAACTTTGTGCTCTACCTCAATCAATTATGTATGTATTAGCCTCATAAAAGTAAATATTGAACTTATGTCTAAACAACAGAAAATAACATAAAGTAACTAAAGTTTCATACAATGAAAATAAAATTCTTATTTATTGCATTGATTGTAACATGAAAAGCTAGATATAGTGTAATTTGTCCTTTTTACAGCTAGTTTTAACTTCAAACACCAGCAGAGCAAACAACAGGAACTGTTCTTCAAAGTAGAAATACATTTTCATAGAATAATGGTTTACTATCATACACTCAATCAATATTAGTCATTAGAGAATATACTCCAAAACGTTTGCCTGACGCATACAACTAGATAGGCTTTGCTCTCTTTCAACACTGCTAAATAAGTGCGAAGGAATTTCTTTTATAGAATAATGTTCTCATGGGCCGATGTGGAATAAGATTTTATATAGTATATAGAAATAGTGAAAATTGCCATTTTTGGACTTTGCTAATCTGGTTCTAAGGTAGATTTCAAATTATAACCTGCCTAGTAGCAATATAAAGTTCTTCCACACAAATGTATAAATCTCCATGTGTTAAATATTTTTAATCACCAGACTTGCAGCCGAAGAAAAGGATTGTTAACAGCCCTACAGATTATCTGTGCAAATGGTGAGAACTTACTGCCTGCTGACTTTTGGTCTAATCCTGATAATTAGTTAGAGACTTTAAAAATGCCTTAGCAAACATTTTTGTACATGCATCAGTTATGTTGCTGTAGTCATTATACAGCACATTTCAGAGCTTTAAAAACAGTTATTGATTGTTTGATCAACCAGTAAAAATACTTTGATCACAATTGAAATTAAATTCTTATGCATTACTTCTTACCAGTGTATCCAGGATCACAATTACAAGTAAAATTGTTCAGGAAATCTACGCATTGACCATGCATGCAGGGTTGGGTAAGACATTCATCGATATTTTCATTGCAAGTTTTACCTTCCCACCCAGGAAGACATTCACAAAAGTAGTCATTAACCTATTTAGGGGATAAAAATCATGCAAACAATTTTATATCACTTACAACTCATGCACTATGGAAACACAATTGTAACAAATAATATTTTCTACATCATGCAAAACAAATGACTACATTATTTAGATCACAGTAAACATTTTTAGTAATTTAATTAAAACAAAATATCTTCAATAACCAGTTGCTAAACTATATATGCTCTTATTGGTGCAACAAATATTTTGCACCAATGACAACGAAACAAATTAACCTAAAGAAACAAATTATGAAACTTTGAAGGGAGGGAGGGGGGATCAGCAAAATATATACAACTACACATATGTATATAAACCAAAGATCTTTTTTTACATAGGATATAACGTATTCATTTCGCTTTTTTCATTTTTTATAAATTTTTAAAAATTTATATTTCAGAATGGGGGTGGGGGTGGGGGATTCCTCACACCTACATACAAATTAAAAACTAAATACACATTTTCAGCTAAAAAGGTGCACAGCTTAAATGCATGATAGTGGAATAATTCTCACTGAAAAATGATTTTTTGAACTCTGTAAACTTGTTATTCAATGAACTTCCAACATGATTTATGTGATTACAAAATAAAAAAAGATTCTGTTAAATCATTCCATCAAACTATACTACATAAGAAAGGTAGATTAAACAAGCAAAACGTTGAAAGTACAATACTTAAAGTACTCTAACACTGATACTAAAAAAACGTTTTTAAAGAGAAGAATTGGAGAAGAGAAAACTATTTATTTGAGTAGATACCCCAGAGAAACTTTTAATACATTAAAAGATTTGACAATTACATATTCTTTTCGCTCTTTTTTTCAATTATTTTCTTATTTTGGCTTTGCAATCACAGTCAGCAAAGGGGTAAAGAAAAATAAATGATACACTTTAAAAAATATACTGCATGCATCACAGGCAAACAGAAAAAAAAAATACTCACCAAATCTGTACATATAGCAGCATTCTTGCATGGATTGGGCTCACAATCATTAATATCAATTTCACAGTTAATTCCTGAATATCCAGTAACACATTCACAGGTGTAAGATCCAGCTCCATCCACACAACTACAAAAATTGGGAAGTAAAAGAAATTTTTACAGTTGTTGGGAACTGAAGTGAACTGATTATTTAATTGAACTCAATGAGCGAGCAAGAAAATAGAAAATCACTTGCACGCTCAGTAAAATTAGTTTTAACAAAGGTTTAAAAGTTGTTCTTTGAATTTATATTTGGCTCCGTAGTTTTTGTTGAAATAAAGGTAATTTATTTGGAAGAAATGTTCATCTCTATTATTCTAGCATCAAGCATCACATAGATGCAGTCATGCTGAAGTATTTGATCTTTTGAACTTTGTTTTAACCCAACAACAGTCAAAGTAAAATATAAAAAGCTATTATCTTTAACTTAGAATCTGTCAAAAGAAAATGTTTCATAAAAATCTTTTGAATGATTTGTACACTTTTTTTCCGTTCTACAAATTATGTATCTGTGTTCAGAAGTTAATTTCCTCCTCCTTTTTAAAGGCAAGCACTTAAAAATAGATTTATAAACAAATATTTGATAACCAGCATAATGCATACCTACTTCAGGAATTTTTGCATCAAATATCAAAAAAGAAATAATTAAAAAAAAAAAAACTATATTTGAATTGAATTGGTGATGGAACACCAATTCAATATTACAACGCAAGCCCAGAAATTGTTCAGGGGAAGGGAAAATGTCTTAATTCTAGCACGGTCAACGTTCAAATAACAGGCCCTGTATCTTTCGAATTAGTAACTTGTTTGACGTGATTTGTGATATAAACACGCATCTTGCCTCCCATGGCTCGTTTTCCAAAAAAAAACAATTTTCGAATTTTTGTGACCTATGCAGTTTTTGCTCTCACCGATTCAATTGAGAAAAAGCTCTAATTAAGACATAATTTGATGATAAGATTGTTCGTTTTCTCTATGAATTAATTTTCTCTCTCTCTCTCTCTCTTTTTTAATGAAACTTTCCATGCAGTAAGAGTGATAGAATCAGAGAAAAGTGTACTGTTTTGAAAACATCTCATGTTAAAATTTAATCAATGAAATATCAATCAAACTAACAATGTAGTTTTTGAAACAAAAATTACCAGCCAAAAAATAAGATACATTATTACAGTATAGGAAATTGAAAATACTGTACTGTACATTCACACAGTCAAATTATATTAGTACACATACGTTGCTCCATTTTGACATGGGGCTGAATTGCATTCATCTATATTCATCTCACAGTGGCGGCCAACAAAGCCCTCTCTACATGTACAAGAAAAACCATTTAACTGGTCTTGGCAAGTGGCTCCATTGAGACAAGGACCTTCAGCACACTCGTCAATCTCCTGGCAGTGAGGGACTGCACCTAGATAATGTAAAAGAATAAAAGTTAAATAATTACACAGCATCTCAGATAAAAACAAATAAAAAGAAAACTTAATTATGCAAACTTAATTCTCAAATTTAAAATCTAATACGAACTTAATTCAAAAAAGAAAACTACAGTAATAATAATCAACCAAATATGAAGGTGCAATACACTGCCAAATCTGCTATTTCGATCCATGGACAGCTGCTTTGAGCTTATTATGCTCTCATTAGCATGGAATACGAAAGTAGTCGAGTTGGAGGCAAAAATCCTCTTATAAAGCAAAGAGAGCTAAAAAGACTGGTAGCTAATATAAAATTAGAATACCAGCGAGCAACCGCACTTGGTACGGTACAACTCGTAAATTTTTTTTAGGCAGAGCTCAAGGTATAAAGCAGTGAGTAACCGCCCCAAAGCAAGGGTTAACTGCCTTAGTTAGCCCTTGCTTAGGGGCGGTTACTCACTGCTTTATACAAATATGAAGGTGTTAAAAAATCAGTTTAAATATATGAAGTTTATATTAAAAAATTGCATTTATTTCTAAAAATTTTTTTGATACTATCCAATTTACTTGTGAAGATTTCAAAGTTATTTCACTAATTAATTTATTTTATTCCCAATCCCATTGCATTGAGTTAACTAAATTTTGATATTTAATCTACTCATTGCCTTATTCAGTAACTCTCCTTTCTTCCAAATATACTTTATGTTTCAACTTTGATCAAACGGTTAGTTGTATTTTTAACTAAATAAAATTAAATATTTAACATTTTGCCCCAGAAGAGTCATACAGGTTTTCAAAATGTTAATTATTTTAGAAGAATATAGCAGAAGTAAAACGTACTTTGCCTATAATTTAACTTGTTTGCAGCAAAATAAGCATTAAGCACATTATGCTTCAGTTGACTATAAATCAATGCAAATTTAACTGAAAATATCTCAGAATTTATTGACCATGTTTTGTAAAAAGAAAAAAAAATCTTTACCTGAATATCCGGGATTGCAAACACACGAAAAGGAATTCACTCCATCTACACAATGGCTATTTTCTGGACAAGACACTCCATTGCAATCATCAATGTTTTCCTCACAATTAATGCCAGCAAAACCCGCAACGCAGTGGCACAAGTAACTGTTCAGATTGTCTGTACACGTCCCCATGTTTTGGCATGGACTTGAGTCGCATTCATTGACTTCTTGATCACAATTCTTTCCTCCGAAACCAGGGGGACAGTCACAGATGTAGTCTCCATAACGATCAAAACATCGGCTCCCAGTGTAACATGGGTTGTTTTCCTCACACTCATTGATATTCTCTTCACAGTTAGGGCCTCGGTAACCTAGAATTAAATTAAAACATTGATTTTAGATACATGTAATCCATTCAAACTGTCTTTAAACATGAAGCAAATGCATTATAAAATTACATGTGAATACAACTTTTGATGTAGATGAGCAATGAATCTATTTATTTGTTGAAACACTATAACAAGTAGGGACCAACCTGATAATTGGGGTGCTAAGACTTGGAACAGCTTACAATGAACATGACAGAAAATACAACTTACAATGTGATAATTTTACATTTGGTTTATTCTGTATTTGCTCCCATATTAAATAATGATAAAATGAATCAATTCAAAAAAATTTGTTTCATTAAAAAAAAGTTATTAAAGTAGGAACATATGCAATATTTTCAAGTGACAAAATCGGCTTTATCACAAAGCCGATTTTAGACAAATTTGTGACACATAAAATGTACAAAAGATTAAGTCACTTCTCAATATAAAGAACAGGAGTCCTTCTTCAGTAAAAATTTCAATAGTAAAGTACGTTACTTTCTACAAATTAAGTTTAACAGTGATCCCAATGGCTTCAGAGTGTTTGGGAGCACGTTTTGGAGCAGAAAAATTGATATTTTGGAGCTGTCAAACTTACTTTTGGAGCAGTTCCATAAATATCAATTAAAGATCGAATTCAAAGCGAGTACAATATAAATCAATAACTGTACAAAGTATTAGCACTTTTTAACTAATGCTGGGAAGAATTTCACTGGAAATTGCTTCAAATTTTTGCTTGAATATACATGTAATTATACAAAGTATTCAAAACTCATTCTCTTGAAATTCAATTCTAAGCACAAACTTTTTTCTAGCTTTACAAACTTTTTAACATCATAAATGTTGAGGTCAAAAAAAGAACTTATTTAGAGTTAAAATATGCAGTTAATTTTAAAAAAAGCTAAAAGTTTTGTGTTAATCATCCTTTTTCTAAGTTCATACCATTGTTTATAAATATGTCACTCAAAAATAAATAAAACTACATAAGAGTTTCATTAAATAGATGTTAAGAATGACAAATCCATCAAAAATATCTTTCAGCTGAAGAAATTGCAACAAATGGCTAGTTTTCAAACTTTACCGAGGTTTTCACAAACCTAAGTTTAAAAAAAAAATAAAACTTTCAGTTTGGATGAAAAATAATACAAAAAAATATGAGTTAAAGCTTTGCAGACCACTGAGAAATTATCTGCAAGCTAAAGTTTCAATTGCTGTAAAGGATGCAAAAAGATTGCATGCACACATCCTGACGCTATTTTCCGACAATTTCAAGAATTTAAAACATCGAGGCTAAAATAGAAGTAAAAATATCGACATTTAAACCAAATATTTTAGTAATTAATCCGTGTCAAAAAGGCAATGTTTGCAACGAAAGCGTTTTGGCGCAACTCGGGCGCAAAATAAGCAAAAAAATACGTTTTGGAGCACTTCGGAGCAGGTGGTATTCGGCGGCGCACATCGGCGCAATTGGAGCAGCTTTGGGATCACTGAGTTTAAGGTTATTTGACAAACCCTTTGACAGTAATTACTTTCTCCCTTTTAGTGAAACTCAAGAATGGCTATGCCTTATAGGAGAGGAGGTGGACTCTTTTAACTACCCCCATGCAATAGAAACATTCAGGACAGTGTTTTTGGATTACCAGCAAAATTCTCTACTGCAAGCTTTTTCTTAAAAATCTTGGAAAGACTTACGTTTGCTGTGAAATTCTAGTGACAAATGACAGCAAAGTTTCAAGTGAACACTCAAAAAGAGGACGCTAAACATCCATCAAGAAAAATTCGCTTAAGCGAAAAGATAGAGTTTGTGGTAAGAATAGAAGGAAAAGGAACCAAAACACAAATACAAAAGTCTGGAATAATCAAATGTAAAAGTAACGAAATGGCCTTCAAGTTTTTTTACAACTTGAGATCCAGACAATTTCCAAGTTCAGTCTTACTAATACATTGAGAACACAGAATTAGGCAAATTGAACTATCTTAATCAGAATTTAAAACATAAAGAATTCTGAAAAAGACTTAACAGCCCATATTCTTATAAAACAGTTTTTAAAATCATGAGAACACTAAAATAAAAATGAAACATAAGTTACTTACCAGTTCGGGTACAATCACATGTGTAAGAGTTTATTTCATCCGTGCAAGAACCATTGTTTTGACAAGGAGATGATTGGCACTCATCTATGTTTAATTCGCAATCAACACCAGCAAATCCTGAGAAAAAGAATTAAGCAAATAAACGTTTATAAAACTTGAGAAGATAGAAAATATAACAGTTCACTATAACTGTAGTCATGCTATGTTACAACTAGGGAAGTTAATAGTTAAGTCTTTAACCACAAGAAGAAATGGAAAAGTAAAAAAAATCACTGAAAAGCATAGTTTTTTAGCTTCTTCAAAATAATTTCAACTCTTTTGGTATTTCCATATATGTTTTAAGGTTATTCTGGCCTGTGATTTCATTTTCACGGCATATTGAAATTCTAACTTTAGTCATAATCATAGTACTGAACATTTTCTCATCAGTCAGAGATATTGTGTGAGGACATTTAATGTAATAACTTAGCTTGTAAGTGTGAAATGAAATTCTTTCCATTGGTGCTCATGCATTCTCAAAATAATGGGAGTATATCAACGCCAGAACTACAACTAAATGCCCGAGTATGTTCCGAAAAAAATAAATGGGGAAAGCTTACAGATGCAGAAATAAAAGGCAATGAGAATAAAAACAGTATTGAAATTAAAAAGTGGGGAAAGCTTTTCCCACAGCCCCTCTCAACAGCACCACCCAAGGTGACTGTTACAAACAAATACAGAAATTATGAATGAGAAAACATTAAATTTACCTTGAAGGCAAGTACAAACATAGTTGTCTCGATATTGATTTATATTACAGGTTCCCCCATTTCGGCAAGGCATGAAGTCACAGAATGTGTTGTCAATCATTGTCTCACAGTGAACACCTGTGTATTTCGGTGGGCAAGCACATGTAGTGGCATTTCCAGATTTATCCTCTTGACAAACACCTCCATTTTGGCATTGATTGTATTCTGGTTTATTACATAAAGGACCTAATAATAGAAAGTATCAAATAAGTTTCAAAACATTTACCTCATGTGCAATCCAAGATCAAATATAAAATGCTTTTGTGTAAAAAAAAAAATAATATCGCTGAAGAACATTTCATTTTTCATATTTGTCATTACTGGAACAAGAAATGAGCTCTATGAGAAAAAGGATACACAAAGAGATTTTACAAATATTGTTGAGAAAACTTACCTAAATCTATATCACAGTTTTTACCAGCATATCTTGAAGTACAAACACATTCGTAACCATTTGGCAAAGATACACAACTGCTATATTTGTGGCAGGGTTGGCTAAAGCAATGGTCAACCATATAACCATCTGAAAAATAATTTGTATAATTTTAAACATCATTTTCTACAAGAATAACATCTCACTAACTCAATATTAAAGAGATCAATTATAGGGTTGTATAGATTTTAATTAGGTGCAAGGTTAACCATTGAACGAACTAGATGTTAACTCTCCTGGTCAAAATTTGTTTAGCTTTGACCATGTGGTCATAAATTGATTTCCTTTCTGATTTTATAAAGTAAATGAAACCTGAAGTAACTTTAAATCATTACTTCGAACCACTAAAACAAAAAGCAATTATGTGGAAAAAGTTTGTAGTTTTGTAACTTTAATCGATTGTGTAGTTTATTTTTTGGAACGATTCAAATTTGAAAAATAATCTTACTGACAATGAAAAACTAATTGCAGTTCATCTATTGCACAATTTAATGAACAAATTTCAAGACCAAATTTGTAATATTTCTCATTGCTGTACACCAAATGTCAGATTGCATTGCACAACTTTACCTTTACAAAACTATGTTTTTGTAAAAAGTTTATTTCTTTTTAAATTTATTTATTTAAAAACTAAAATCAGTGGCAAAAAATATCAAATTAAAACTTAAACCAAAACAAATCTAACATTTTTTATTGACATCAGTTAATTTCATTGAAGATTTTAATATTTACTGAAGAATTTTACAGCACCTTATCTTTACTTTAAATGTATAACTGGCATTGGACTTCCATATGAAAAATGAATAGAATATATTAAAATTTACTTCGAATTTAAATGCCTTATAATTACTATGTATAACTTAACATTAATGTTCAGTTATTTTATGATTGTGTTACCATGAAAAAAATTCTAAATCAGCAAGCTAATTTATTATGTTTTAAAAATAATTTTTATTTAAAATAATACTCATAGTGTTGGATGTATGCAAATACATTTGTGATATTTTAATATTTAAATATTTGTTAAATGAGAAAAATCAACAGATTTATGTATAATTGTTTAGTTCTGCAGTTTTAATTTAGAGCTTTCAGTAGGACGGGAAAAAAGTGGACGAAATGGACAACACAATGTTTTGTCCCGCGGTTCCACCCTGGACGAAATCGAACAACTCTGCCGCCTCCCTCCCTCCAAAAGCACCTGGATAAGGTAAACACAAAAAGAAAAGAAAGAGAAGTGGGGAGGGAATGCATCAATTTCATCATGCAACCATTACCCAGTTAATCCTAGTTTGATCACATATGAAGGGCCAGGGGGAAAAAAGATGAAAGTCACTTTTCGTCAATTTTGAGATATTAGCGCTATCTGGGGGCTATGAAGGAGAATATCATCTAGAAGAACAACAAGGGGGGAAAAGATGAGAATTAACCAAAATGTGCATGAAAACTCTATTAACTACACAAGGAGATACGAGAAATCAAACTTTGTTCTTTGTTTTTCTCGAAATCGCTTTTTGGTCACTTTCATCTTTTTTCGCCCTGGCCCTTCATATATTCCAATACTTTAAAATTTAAGACTTATCATGCAGGTCAGGAAATGAGTTGCAGTTGTACAGTATTGATTAGTTTTACGTTGGGAGTAGTGATGCAACATCGATTTTTCAAAATTAAAACATCGAAGGTATCGATTCACAGACTCAAAACATAGATGTTCTGAAACATCGAGCTTCTTAGAGTGCATGAAAATCACCCAAATCCTTTGGTTCACGATCAAATCCATTATACCTTCAACACTGGAAACACTGGTTTTCCACAAGATACTATGTATCTCACGCACAAATTCGTGCTGAAAAAGAAAATTAGGCAAGCCATAAATGGCTCCACTTCTCTTCCTGCTGTTTAACAGCAGACGATCGGCTTCGTTCGATACTGTTACCCTTGTGGTACAGATAACTGATCGGTGGATTGGCCCACCGATTCAGTCTCTTTTCACCTTTTTAGGTTGACTCTTGTAAATACTGTAAATATTCGCTTTCATTGTTCCTGTAAATAGTCTCTTTCAATTGTATTTTCTATCTTGTAAATATTGTACAGTGTATGGCCCTGAAAAGACTCCTTTTTTTGTCCCCCCCCCCCCTCATTCATACCTACAATGTCAGAACCTATCGAATCACCCCACTTTCATACCCGGCAAAAGGGCTCGCGCTCTGTACCGAATGAACCCCACGATCTGATCTGTATCTTAGAGTGCAATGTGCATCCCTGCACAATAACTTCTAATAAATGTTCTAATGATCAAAGTAAATTCACGGCCTATATTTTTCAATTAATAGCTAAGAATTTTGGACTGTCAATGAAAAGTTGTTAATGATAATGAAAATTAATTATTAATGTCTCAAATTGAGTAATACAAAGGAACAAACAATTTAGATATGTATTTTAACACAAGCAATTAAAATGCCAACAAAAATTTACAGGAATAATTTTGTAACATCTTTTAATTTTCCACCTGAATAATACAAAAACTGGAAGTAAAATATTTAATAATTAATGCTAATTAATTAGAAAAAATGGAGTATTTTTAAACCAGTTGAAGTTAACACACACGTACACAGGCGAAAAAAAGAGAAAAAAAAAGGAAAGAAAGAGTAAAAGAAACAAGAAGTTCTGTCAAGAACTAAACGAGCCTACTTTCCCGTACATCGACATCGGCATTCTAGCATCTGATCATTATTCTCCTGATCATCTGAGACTAAACATTATGTCAAACATACCTTTTTAGCACTTAAAGCTGATTTCTAAAAGCAAAATATACCCCTCTCATCAGATGAAATAGAGACATAAAAAGTAAATAAATGAATAAATGAAGTTTTGTCGCACCTTTTCAAGAATGTAACTGTTACAGTTCTTCCGCAGAAAAATTCCTCAATCGTTTTCAAAAAAAAAAAAAAAATTAAAAGTACAAAGTACATCAAAACACATTTTATCAAAGAAAGGAAAAAAAACTCGTCCGTCGATAAAATGTCTCGATTTTCACTTTTAAACCGTTGCCAGTTGTTAAATATAAATAAAGAATAAAATGCCCTCGTGAATGAAACACTTTTGTTACAAAAAAAATCGTCTGCCAAAAAAAAAAATAATAGTAATAAATACAATAACACAAATGAATAAATAAACAAAAAATCGTCTGCACAGTCAGTCATTTTTTTCTGAGCCTGCAGTTCCGCCATGTTTGTGGAGTCGGAGTCGGAATCAGAGTCCTCACAGAAGATTATTCAGAAAAGTACTTTACAAACATTATTTATCAAAACCATTTTTTTTACAAAGTTAGTTTGAAGGAAATCCGACTTTAAGTTCCAGGATCAACATTCAACTTAAATTCCCCGTAGGCGCTAATGTTAAATTTTTTTCTGAACGGTTCAATATTGAACGAAAAATGGTTCAAACCAAAAAGCGAAATAAGGGAATGAACCTCTCCGAGATCTTTCAAACAAAAAAAAGTTTATTCCATTCGGATGGTTCACTCAGAAGTTATTAGGTGGGGAAAGGTTGCTTGAACGGTTCAATGTTGAACGAAAAAATGTTCAAATTGAAAATTTAAATACTGTAATGAAGTATCCTTGCTGAGATCCTTCGAACAAAAAAAAAGTTTATTTAAATCGGACTGTTCACTCAAAAATTATTAGGGGTGACAGCTTGCTTGAGCGGTTCAATGTTGAACGAAAAATTGTTCAATTCGGAAATGTAAATACGGGAATGAAGTATCCTTGATAAGATCTTTCGAACAAAAAAAAGTTTGTTGAAATCGGACTGTTCACTCAAAAGTTAGCATCGCGGGACAGGTTGTTTGAACGGTTCAAAGTTGAACCAAAAATTGTTCAAATCGAAAAATCAAATATGGGAATGAGTTGTACTCGCCGAAATCTTTCCAACAAAAAAAAGTTTGTTCAAATCGGAATGTTCATTCAAAAGTTATTAGGGGGGAAAGGTTGCTTGAACGGTTCAATGTTGAACCAAAATTGTTCAACTCGAAAAATCAAATATGGGAATGAGTTGTAATCGCTGAGATCTATCCAACAAAAAAAAGTTTGTTCAAATCGGAATGTTCATTCAAAAGTTATTAGGGGGGAAAGGTTGCTTGAACGGTTCAATGTTGAACAAAAAATTGTTCAAATCGAAAATGTAGATACAGGAATGAAGTATCCTTGATAAGATCTTTCGAACAAAAAAAAGTTTGTTGAAATCGGACTGTTCACTCAAAAGTTAGCATCGCGGGACAGGTTGTTTGAACGGCTCAAAGTTGAACCAAAAATTGTTCAAATCGAAAAATCAAATATGGGAATGAGCTGTACTCGCCGAGATCTTTCCAACAAAAAAAAGTTTGTCCAAATCGGAATATTCATTCAAAAGTTATTAGGGGGGGACAGACAGACCGACCGACAGACCGACCGACAGACCGACACACAAATTCCCCATCTCAATACCCTACTTTCAAATTTTTAATTTTTCGATATTCATTTTACCTTTTTATTTTTTTAACTTGGCGATATTTTTTGGACTTGGCGATATTTTTTTTTAACTTGGCGATATTTTTTGGACTTGGCGATATTTTTTGGGCTTGGCGATATTTTTTGGGCTTGGCGATATTTTTTGGACTAGGCGATATTTTTTGGGCTTGGCGATATTTTTTGGACTTGGCGATATTTTTTGGGCTTGGCGATATTTTTTGGGCTTGGCGATATTTTTTGGACTTGGCGATATTTTTTGGGCTTGGCGATATTTTTTTAACTTGGCGATATTTTTTGGACTTGGCGATATTTTTTTTAACTTGGCGATATTTTTTGGGCTTGGCGATATTTTTTGGACTTGGCGATATTTTTTGGACTTGGCGATATTTTTTGGACTTGGCGATATTTTTTTAGGCTTGGCGATATTTTTTTAGGCTTGGCGATATTTTTGGACTTGGCGATATTTTTTAGGCTTGGCGATATTTTTTGGGCTTGGCGATATTTTTTGGACTTGGCGATATTTTTTAGGCTTGGCGATATTTTTTGGGCTTGGCGATATTTTTTGGACTTGGCGATATTTTTTGGGCTCGTTTAAGTTGGACTGTTCACTCAAAAGTTATTAGAGGTGACAGCTTGTTTAAACGGTTCAATGTTGAACGAAAAATTGTTCAAATCGAAAATGTAGATACGGGAATGAAGTATCCTTGAAAAGACCTTTCGAACAAAAAAAAGTTTGTTCAAATAGGACTGTTCATTCAAAAGTTAGTATCGCGGGACCGGTTGTTTGAACGTCTCAAAGTTGAACCAAAAATTGTTCAAATCGAAAAATCAAATATGGGAATGAGCTGTACTCGCCGAGATCTTTCCAACAAAAAAAAGTTTGTCCAAATCGGAATGTTCATTCAAAAGTTATTAGGGGGGGACAGACAGACCGACAGACCGACCGACCGACAGACCGACAGACCGACCGACACACAAATTCCCCATCTCAATACCCTACTTTCAAATTTTTAATTTCTCGATATTTATTTCATTTTTTTGTTTCTTTTTGACTTTTTTTTACTTGGCGATATTTTTTGAACTTGGCGATATTTTTTGGACTTGGCGATATTTTTTGGACTTGGCGACATTTTTTAGATGCATTAAGCCAATTTTAATGCTTTTTTCGTCTCTTTTATTTTTAACGGGAAAGTAGGCTAAAAAAGGAGAAGAAAAAGGAAATCCATTGATACATTCGAATCATTTTTTTTTAAATCAGTTCTTTGCATCGGATGTTTTTTCTCTGAATGTCAATTTTCTATATTCGATCAGAAAAGGTATCATAAAATACTAATAATAATACTTAATGTCTGTAAACATCGATAGCATATCTATTTTTAGGTAGACATATTCATACCAGAATTGTTTCAATTTCAACTATCAATGTTTTATTATTGTTGTCGCACCTCTAACCCTCAATATTTTAGTAAACAGTGAGCTGAGGAAAAAAATCGTTAACTTTTCTGTATTAGTCAGCTTTTATCTACAGCTATCGATAGAAAAAGCTTTAAAGTGTGGTAAATTTCACAATAGCTCATTAATGATGTAGCTTTTAACATGACTGCAAAACGTAGCTCACATTTTAAAGAATGTTTTTGGTTCAGTTATGAAACATCGAACGCAAAACATCATCGGTGTTAGAAAAAACATAGATGTCTTAACAAAAACATGTTTCGAAAACATAGACATCGATGTCGCACTACTAATTGGAAGTAATGTTTCAATTAAAAGACATTGCATTAAAGCAGAGTTGTGACTCACGATTTTTTTTTTTTTTTTTTTGAGCAGGTTTAACCATCTCCATATATTATTTCTCTAAGCCGAATCCTATACCTGGTCGAAACTCGCTCATTTCTTTATCGAATTGCATGAAAATTTATGATTTTGAAGCTTATCCCGCGGGCTATTGACGAAAATTAGACCCACCCTCTAAAAAGTGTCGGTTCTTTTTTTATTCGAACTTCAATTTTTGGGCACAAAATTGACTCTATCTAGCGAAATAATTATCGTATCGTCTCCATTTTGATTTCATTCGAAAGATTAAAAAAAATGCGTTTTTTAGAACGTTTCTCCGCTAGCGCCGCGTAAGGAGAATCTCGAAAATCCACGTTTAAGCGACTTATAAGCGATTGAAGTTCGAAAAAGTTAAATTTTTTGCTCAACTGTCAAAATCGTTACATTGTTGTTCAAATCAATTTTAAATGCGACATTTCAAGCCAAGGCTTAGCTCGGTAAACCTTAATTGTAACTTTTATTGTTTCAAAATACTATGGTAGTTTTGCGATAACGTTAGTAATTAGTTTAGTAGTAGCCTTGGGTATTTGATTTTAATATAGGGTATCACTTTTGTAGTAGTTGTAAAAGTAAACGTGTCTTTGATCTCTTTGAAAAGTTGTCAGAACGACGGTAGTAGATGGCGATGTTGTGCAACTGAAGCCAATAAAAATTGTCGTATTAAATTTTAAGTTTAAAGTTTTTTTTTTTTTTTTTTTTTTTTTTTTTTTTTTTTTTTTTTTTTGCGGAATTCCGCACGGGTCACCTAGTTTATGGTAAATTGTTGAAGCGACTTTTTGATCTTTCGGGTGCCATGAGTAACTAAACATTCTTCAAAGTTCGCCACTTGAAAAAGTTAGGAAACTCGTCTTGTGCTGAAATATTTTACACTCAGAATGAAAAAGGTGCATAAGTAGAAAATTGAAAATTTTACTTGTCATAAAAAAAAATAAATAAAAAATAAGAAAAAAAGAAAGAAAAAAAAGTGCACGTTTTTATAAACTTTGACGCAAAAAAGAAAGTTTCTCATGCTTGTGCACGTCTGTCTGTGGCATTGTAGTTTCTAAACGGATAAACAGATTAATTACTCAAAAGGTGACTTGATCGAGAGAGTTCTCGATTTTTTCATTTTATTTTAAAATGAAAGAACAACATACATGAACGTCATTGGTGGAAAAAAATGCGATATTACAAGTAGTTTTTTTTTTTAATAATTTTTAAAACTCAAGGGACGGTGACGTTATATGGCTGATTTGATTTTTCGCTCCTCGACCGTCGGCGCCAATCTAGCGAGGGGCTATGGCTATTGGCAATGGTCAAAACAGGTTTTCCTCGTACTCACAACGCTGCTGATCAAAGACTGCCGTAATGGGTAAACGTCGCCAAGTAATGCATATCTAAAAATGTGACAACCGTTTTCTCCGCAAAATGATTGAAACTATACACCCACGGCAGGTTATTGGTTTGACCTTTGATGAATCTATTCCACATCATAAATTAAAAGACTTGAATTTGTGTTCTCATTAATAATGGAAGAAAAAAAAAACCTCCGCAATCATGGGCGCCTATATGCGAAATTTTAAGGGGGGGGGGGGCTCAGACATTTTCCCCATAGTTTACAGTTAAAAGATATATATATATATATATATATATATATATATATATATATATATATATATATATATATATGCGTGTGTGTGTGGTGGTGTGTGTTCTTTTATTTGATTTACTAAGAATATGAAAGTACTAGACTCGTTAAGATATAAATTTTTATAATTTACTCTGACTTAATTGAAATTGAGATTACTAAACACAGTTTGACCGTTTACAGAAAATGCATGTATGTGTGTCACATACATGCAAGGCGTTATCCAGAAAAAAAAATCGGGGAGGGCCCATTTCGCACATTGACCAAACACACACATTTTTTGTGTGTTATGAGTCTTTTTGTTTATTGACTCCTCCTGCCCATGCTGTTTCTTGTGCGGTTTTTTTTATTTATTTTTTGTTGTTAATTGTTTGGACTGACCTTTATTGGGGTAGAGGTATCAAAAGAGAGATGCAATGAACTCTTTTAAGTGGGGTGGAATATTCGTAATTTTGGGGGGGGGGGGTCCGGGGGTTTTCCCCCGGGGAAATTTTTGAAAAAAGTTTTTAAATTCTGCATTTTGAGGCCTCGTATGGGGCATATGGGACTTCAAAAATGTGTTAGAAAAATAAGCAAACAAAAAATTTTTAAATGTTCCGCAATCTTTTGCAAATTAAGATCAATCAAATTTTTTTTTTTTTTTTTTTTTTTTTTTGTAGTTTAACAAACGTTTGACATTAATTGACGGAGTGGAAGAACGAGGGGAAAAAAAAGACGAATACATCATCACTTGCTTACATCGATTTTCAGTATAAATAGTTACATAGTCAGTTTCCTGTCAGTTACATAGTAGTTTTTGATAAATTTCCCAACTTACCGACAGAAACAGCACTTAGTATAAAATGACCAAAAGTATAAAATGCATAAAATTCTTTAGAACAAATAGTGTAGCGATTCAAAAAATGATTTACGAGAGAGTAATATTCTGGCCATTTAGTTAATTCATAGTTTATTTTTTGATAAGAAATATAATTGAAGCACTTTTTAAGGAGTTCCAAAAAGGTATTTAATGATTTTCAAAGACTCTAGAACAGGTCTGGGTCCGTCGCCCTCCCCCCGAAATCCGAAATGTTTTGTAATGTAAAACACACACAAAAAAAAAAAAAAAGTTTTATTTTTTTCCAAATTCCAAATGCCAAGTTGTCTTACATCCTCGGATTAGCCCACTCTTTATCTTAACCGCTAGTTCGCAGACATGGGGAGTTTCCCATGCAAATGCGGCGTTGGTTGATCCACGAATCTGTCTTTGCTTTTCTATGGAAGAATGTAGGAAGAGACTGCCAGGAAATTGCCAAATTGGTAGGAAATTGCAAAATTCTGAAAGCGATTTCAGTGTAGATTATATTTATTAAAATTTGGCATTTTTAATAACTTATTTTTTAATGGGTGAAGAAAAAAAAATTCCGAATAAATAGTACTAAAAGCAAAAAAAAAAAGCTAACTTCCAGGGGGGAAGCTCGAGCCCCCCCTTATGGGCTCCCATGTCTGCAATGAAAAGCTCGTATAGCTGCAATACAATTTTTGTATGTGAAAGGCTGAAAATACAGATGTCACTGGTTTCGTTCCTCAGTGAGAGCTCTGCGCGGTGGTTTTTTAAAAATTCATTAAAAATTAATCATTGTGTTTGAAAATTCGGCGATGGTGAATTTTTGTGTTTTGTAAGTCTCTTGGTTAAGAATATCACTGTTCGACAAAAAAAAACCTTGAAAATGCTTCTGGTATTTTGAAGGCTGATTCTTATGTAAAATGACCCCCTGAATCCGAATATGACCCCCGTTTTCCCCCATCACGTCCCAATTTTTTTTAAAACGCCCCCCTTTTTTTTTCATTTTTCCTTAGTTTCAGGGCTATAATATTTTTTTTGGAGGGGAAAGGAGCCTTATATTCACCAATAAATTTTTTTGAATGTCAAGAGAGACTCAAAGTTTAAAATCATGAGCACCGAGAAAAAATCGGGGAACTTGGGGGGGCGTGGCCCCCCAAAATATTTGAAAAATCACCAAAAACGATCTTTTTAGTCTAGTTTCTTTAAAAAGACCTTTAAAACATTTTTTTCGGTGCAGAACCAGAGTATAAGATCCGCTCCTATGGCTCCTGGGTCAGAAAAAATTTTCACGCTGTAAAATTTTTAAAAAAAAATAAAATAATGCTTTAAAAATCGCACTTTGCACTCGAGTTTTAAAGCAGGTCTTCAGCCAAAAAAAAAAACAAAATTGTGGCTGATTCTTATGTCAAATGACCCCCTATTTCCAAATATGACCTCAGTTTCCCTCCTCCACCCCCTCTTTCCAGAGAGTCCCCCCCCCCCAATTCAGAGTCATTTTACTAATTCGGAGGGGAAAAGTACATTACGTAACCCGTTAACATAATTCTAAAAGGCAACAGAGGTTCAAAGTTCAAAATCATGTACATGTGTACCAAAAATATAAACTAGGGCGGTATACCTCCCCCTCCCCCCCCCCCCAAAAAAAAGAAAAGAAAATTCAATACTCTGATTTTTCACAAAAAAAAAAAAAAGTTTAAAACGTCTCTTAGAAAAACAAGAAAGGAAGTTTTTTTTTTTGGGGGGGGGGGGGGGTACACTGCCATAGTTTATATTTTTGGTACACATGTACATGATTTTGAACTTTGAACCTCTGTTGCCTTTTAGAATTATGTTAACGGGTTACGTAATGTACTTTTCCCCTCCGAATTAGTAAAATGACTCTGAATTGGGGGGGGGGGAACTCTCTGGAAAGAGGGGTGGAGGGGGAAACTGAGGTCATATTTGGAAATAGGGAGTCATTTGACATAAGAATCAGCCACAATTTTTTTTTTTTTTTGGCTGAAGACCTGCTTTAAAACTCGAGTGCAAAGTGCGATTTTTAAAGCATTATTTTATTTTTTAAAAAAAATTTACAGCGTGAAAATTTTTTCTGACCCAGGAGTCATAGGAGCGGATCCTATACTCTGGTTCTGCACCGAAAAAAATGTTTCAAAGGTCTTTTTAAAGAAACTAGAATAAAAAGATCGTTTTTGGTGATTTTTCAAATATTTTGGGGGGCCACGCCCCCCCAAGTTCCAAGATTTTTTCTCGGTGCTCATGATTTTAAACTTTGAGTCTCTCTTGACATCCAAAAAAATTTATTGGTGAATATAAGGCTCTTTTCTCCTCCAAAAAAAATATTATAGCCCTGAAACTAAGGAAAAATGAAAAAAAAAGGGGGGCGTTTTAAAAAAAATTGGGACGTGATGGGGGAAAACGGGGGTCATATTCGGATTCAGGGGGTCATTTTACATAAGAATCAGCCTTCAAAATACCAGAAGCATTTTCAAGGTTTTTTTTTGTCGAACAGTGTATTTAATGGGTTGAAGTTTCCCTGTAGCAGTTACTTATTTACAATGCAAACAAATGAATTCTGTAAAAGTGGTTTTTCTGCTGTCATAGTGTCAATATCAGAAAACCAACTCTCTGTGTTGTAATGCGCAAAATGTGTGTAATTCGCAGATTACGTGGGTTTTTACTAGGGATGCACCGATTAATCGGCAGTACCGATTAATCGGCCATAATCGGCCACTTTTCCGATTATTAATAATCGGCAAAATTGGGCCGATTAATCGGCCTTTTTTTTTTTTATTCTTCTACGTATATTTGCCCTAAAAAACTATGATGAATAATTAGAGAAACAGTAATAATAATCCTCACAGTTGATGTAGACGTAGAGTTTTTAATAAATTAATTCTCCTACTTTGAATAAATATACATAGAAAATGTTGCAACATTTTTCACGTGGCGACAGTTTTCCCCTTAGTACAGTGCTTATAGATAACCTCTAATTTTCACAAAGAATAAAAGTCTTGAACTAAATTGCAACTAATTATTGAAAAAAATGAATTAAAAGTATTCCTAAATTGGACGGCTCACCACAGACTTCCCCTCCCCTTTTTTTAAAATTTTTATGTCCAATTTACAATGTGTTAATGTAATATTATTGACAATAATATGAATAAGGATCTAAGAAATTTGATAAAATATTGAAATTATTTTGTGAAAATTAGGAAAATGGAAAAAATATCTTCTTTCGGAAATAAATTACTTACGATTACTTAACTCGGAATTGTATGAGAGAAAAAACAGTGATGGTAAACTTGGTAATATTAGAAACAATCCTCCTTATCATTAATCGGCTCAGCCGATTAATCGGCCGATTATAAAAAAACGATTAATCGGTAATCGGCCAATTTGCTTATTGGTGCATCCCTAGTTTTTACAAAAGAAAGAAATTTTCTGTACTTTAACAATTCGCCCTATAGTCCGTGGAGTTAGTGCAAAAATATTTCACTTCTGGATACCAGTCTGAAATTTTATGTGGGGCTTATATACACATAGGAGGGCAAAAAAAGACGGGAGACACTTGATCGTAGGTCAATGTCATTCATATGATGACGTCATCAAAATGGCCGCTTTTACAGGTAAATACGTTCGTTTAACTGCTTAAAACTCCATCAGATTCAAATATTACAAAACTCAAATATATCATCTGAAAGCTCTTTAAAACAGCAATTTAGAAAGATTTATTTTTTCTTTCTGAGGTCAAGGTCCCACCTGTAATGACGTCATCAAAATGGCCGCTTTTACAGGTAAATACGTTTGTTTAACTCCCCCTAAAATTCCATCACAGATTTAAATAATTCAAAACTCAACTATATCATCGGAAAGCGCTTTAAAAGAGCTATTTAGAAAGATTTAATTTTTCTTACTGAGGTCAAGGGCCCACTTGTGATGACGTCATAAAAATGGCCGCTTTTACAGGTAAATACGTTCGTTTAATTGCTTAAAAATCCATCACAGATTGAAATATTGCAAACTTCAAAGAAATCATCTGAAAGCTCTTTAAAAGAGCTATTTAGAAAGATTTAATTTTTCTTTCTGAGGTCAAGGTCCCACCTGTAATGACGTCATCAAAATGGCAGCTTTTACGGGTATATGCGTTTGTTTAACTCCCCTTTAAATTCCATCATAGATTTAAATATTTCAAAACTCAACTATATCATCTGAAAGCGTTTTAAAAGAGCTATTTAGAAAGATTTAATTTTTCTTTCTGAGGTCAAGGGCCCACCTGTGATGACATCATCAAAATGGCCGCTTTTACAGGTAAATACGTTCGTTTAACTGTCATCACAGGTGGGCCTTTGACCTCAGACAGAAAAATTAAATCTTTCTAAATATATCTTTTAAAGCGCTTTCAGATGATATAGTTGAGTTTTGAAATATTTATATCTATGGTGGAGTTTTAGGGGGAGTTAAACAAACGCATTTACCTGTAAATGCGGCCATTTTGATGATATCATTACAGATGGGACCTTGACCTCAGAAAGAAAAAATAAATCTAAATAGCTCTTTCAAAGAGCTTTCAGATGATACATTTGAGTTTTGCAATATTTCAATCTATAATGGAGTTTTAGCAGTTAAACGAACGTATTTACCTGTAAAAGCTGCCATTTTGATGACGTCATCACAGGAATGACCTTGACCTCCGATCAAGTGTCTCCCGGCGTTTTTTTTTTGATCTCCTATGTGAATATAAGCCCCACCTAAAATTTCAGACTGGTATCCGGAAGTGAAATATTTTGGCTGTTTTTGTCGCTAACTCCACAGACTACTAGTTAATGGGCTAAATTCAGATTTTAGGGTTTTTTTTCAGAGAAAAGGTCTATTTTATCAGAACCATATTTCTATTATTTTGGTTAGAGGTATGTCTGTTCGGGTGGAATCTTGTAACTCAATTTTCACTCACTTTCTGTGATCGGATTCTTTTGAAATTTTTTATGTAACCTCAGACCGGATAGCAATGCAATATTTTATAACAAAATTAATTAACCATTAGTTATTAGTTAATTTCAATTTTAATTATTATTTTTGCATAAATCCTCCAATATGAGGACGAACAAATACTCGCATAGATTAGAATTAAATACCTGTAAGAACCAATTTTTCTGCATAATATAGAAGTTGTTCAAATAATCCAAAGTAATTAGATTATAAATTAAAATAGTTTTTAATTAATTTCATGCTAAAATGTAGGTGAGTTTTTAACTGAAGATTAGTTCTTGATCATGGTCATTGTTGAACAATACTTTTTTAAGTAAATGTCTTACATTTTTTTTACAAAGAAGGATGTCGCATTTTTTAAAGTATTTAAATATAAATCTTATTAAAAAAAATACGCTATCTTGCTATTAAATTTTGCCCCAGAAAATAGCACAGATGTATGTGCATCCATAAGCTCACTATTTTTTGCATTGAAAAAGGCGTTCCTTCTTCCTTGTAACGCCGAAACACGTGTCTGCAGTTTTCCAGTGAATTTGTGCTTTTCAAAAGTTGTATTTATCCTTTAACAATTAAATAGTTTGATAAATTATTGGTAGATGCATAAATTTTCACTTTAGATATGATTATGTCAAAAGAATGTGAGAAAAATGAAATGTATCGCACGTCTGTCAATCTCATTAAAGTGCTCAAAATCGACAGCAAAATTTCATAATACTAACAAGAAGTTCTGTCAAGAACTAAACGAGCCTACTTTCCCGTACATCGACATCGACATTCTCGCATCTGATCATTATTCTCTTGATTATCTGAAACTGAAAATTATGTCAAACGTACCTTTTTAGCACATAGAGCTGATTTCGAAAAGCAAAATATACCCCTCTCATCAGATGAAATGAAAGAGACACGTAAAAAGTAATTAACGAATAAATAAAGCTTTGTCGCACCTTTTAAAGAGTGCAACTGTTACAGTTCCTCCGTAGAAAAAATCCTCCATTGTTTTCAAAAAAAAAAAATAATAATAATAATAACAAAATAAATAAATAAATAAATAAAAGTACAAAGAGCATCAAAGCGTATTTTATCAAAGAAAGAAAAAAAAAAAAGAAAAAAAAACTCGTCCGTTAATAAAATGTCTCGAATTTCACTTTTAATCGGTTGCCAGTTGTTAAATATAAATAAAGAATAAAATGTTCTCGTGAATGAAAAATTTGTTACAAAAAAAATCGTCTGCCAAAAAAAAATAATAATAATAAATAAAATAAAACAAATGAATAAATAAACAAAAAATCGTCTGCACAGTCAGTCATTTTTTTTTCTGAGCCTGCATTTCCGCCACGTTTGCGGAGTCGGAGTCGGAATCAAAGTCCTCACAGAAGATTACTCAGAAAAGTACTTTACAAACACTATTTATCAAAACCATTTTCTTACAAAGTTAGTTTGAAGGAAATCCGACTTTAAGTTCAGAATCAACATTCAACTTAAATTCCCCGTAGACGCTAATGTTAATTTTTTTTTCTGAACGGTTCAATATTGAACGAAAAATGGTTCAAATCAAATAGGTGGGGAAAGGTTGCTTGAACGGTTCAATATTGAACGAAAAAATGCTCAAATGGAAAATTTAAATAGGGTAATGAAGTATCCTTGCTGAGATCCTTCGAACAAAAAAAAGTTTGTTCAAATCGGATTGTTCACTCAAAAGTTAGCATCGCGGGACAGGTTGTTTGAACGGTTCAAAGTTGAACCAAAAACTGTTCAAATCGAAAAATCAAATACGGGAATGAGCTGTACTCGCCGAGATCTTTCGAACAAAAAAAAGTTTATTCCATTCGGACTGTTCACTCAAAAGTTATTAGGTGGGGAAAGGTTACTTGAATGGTTCAATGTTGAACCAAAAATGTTCAAATTGAAAATTTAAATACGGTAATAAAGTATCCTTCCCGAGATGCTTCGAACAAAAAAAATTTTGTTTAAATCGGACTGTTCATTCAAAAGTTATTAGGGGTGACAGCTTGTTTGAACGGTTCAATGTTGAACGAAAAATTGTTCAATCGAAAATGTAGATACGGGAATGAAGTATCCTTGAAAAGATCTTTCGAACAAAAAAAAGTTTGTTCAAATCGGACTGTTCACTCAAAAGTTAGCATCGCTGGACCGGTTGTTTGAACGGTTCAAAGTTGAACCAAATATTGTTCAAATCGAAAAATCAAATACGGGAATGAGCTGTACTCGCCGAGATCTTTCCAACAAAAAAAATTTTGTCCAAATCGGAATGTTCATTCAAAAGTTATTAGGGGGGGACAGACAGACCGACAGACCGACCGACCGACCGACACACAAATTCCCCATCTCAATACCCTACTTTCAAATTTTTAATTTTTCGATATTCAATTTACCTTTTTATTTTTTTTAACTTGGCGATATTTTTTTTAACTTGGCGATATTTTTTTTACTTGGCGATATTTTTTGGACTTGGCGATATTTTTTAGATGCATTAAGCTACTTTTAATACTTTTTTCGTCTTTCTTTTGTTTTTAACGGGAAAGTAGGCTAAAAAGCAGAAAATAATTATTCAAATAAAAAAGGTTTTAAATTTACCATGTTTTTAAAACGGACTGAAAATTTAAAAATAATTTATTCAAGCCTTGAGCTGATTTAAAGCACTATTGAGATTCAGTTGCTTTTACAAGTGCAAAAAAATGAGGAAAATTTGTGATTGGGAATTTTTAATATCTGTCAAAATACTTAAAAGGAAAAACATGAGGCACGAGTGATATCTACATAACCATAAGAGGTGTTAAGAATAGCAATCAGTGAGAAAACTTACAAAATCAATTAATTTTATTTGCAGTGCAACAAAATTTTTTGTTAAATTTATATGCAACTATTAACTATGCTCGTGCCTAGGTTTTCCCTTTTTATGATACCAGTATTTGATAGCTATTCAATATTCTCAATCACAAGTGTTTCGAGCAATTTGTCATAAGTTCTGAATCTCTATGTGGCTTTAAATCTATGTTAGGTTTTTTAATTTTTAGTCCGTTTTAAAGACATGGAAAATTAAAAACCTTTTTTATTTAAATAATTATTTCTGATAAGCAACTGCATGCATGTTGAAATTGTGAGGAAAAAAAAAACCTTTTTAAAACCTTTTTATGTAACTAAATAAAAGGCCCGACTACCTAGCGACGAAAGGTAATAAATAGAACTGTACAAGAGAACTCCCAGTAATGTTTGCGATGCGCCAATATTAGCTTTGCGGAGAGAAGGACCCGCGTAGACATATAAGCATTATTTTGTGAATCGCATTACGTTACACAGCCATATTTTATATTTTTTCAGAAACTCTAAAGCAATTTATATAATCAGCGATGAGGATAGTCTGAGTCCGTACAATTGGTATTCTACTGTACCAATTTAAAGGACGAATTTTTCAGCGTGTAATGTAATTTCTTGTAACTTTCAAGTTATGTGAAACCTGAATTATAATCCTCATTTTTTTTAGCAAAGTGAAAATACAATTTTGACAAATTGCCTTTTTCCCGCGAATGGTAACAATTTCATAGTTGGCAGATAAGGCATGAAAGCTCAATGATTGAAAAATTTTGATCTGTTGTCTGTTTCTATTTGTTAATAAATAAAATATTCATAATTTACTTGCTATCCCCGTATAATGATTACTCAGGAACTTGCAGATATCATGCAGCGTCCATTTTCACAGTGGCGGTTTTACCATGTCACAATTGCAAAGGACTAAACGCTTGTTATAATGTAAAGAAACACTTTGCAACGATATTGCAAATAAACAATAGTTTTCCTTTCATGACGTAGCGTTTGTATTCATGTCTGTGCCTCAACGCATCATTTCTAACATAGTACTTTCATGTGCAAAAATTAAGAAATTTTACTAAACCCTCGATTTTGATCTGTTTTCTGTTTATATTTGTTAATTGTTAATAAATAAACTACTCGTAATTTACTTACTATCCCCGTATAACGATTACTAAGGAACTTGCAGATATCATGCAGTGTCTATTTTCACAGTGTGGTGGTTTTACCATGTCAGAATTGCAAAGGACTAAACGCTTGTTATAAGGTAAAGAAGAACTTTACAATGATATTGCAAATAAACAATAGTTTTCCTTTCATGACGTCGCGTTTGTATTCATGTTTGCGCCTCAACGCATCACTTCTAACATACTTTCATGTGCAAAAATTAAGAAATTTACCAAACTCTGCCACCCTGTATATTTTGTCCAATGACTGTAGAATCAACCTGTATAAACTCTTAAAAACTTATAAGTACTTTTAAAACATATAATGATAAATCCGATTGAATCACAAAATAGATTCATTTTCAAGAGGAATATCTGAGCACTTTTGACCATATAGTATTTCCCTTCACACCAGTGGCGCAGTCAAAAAAACTTTGAGAGGGATTTTCAATATCGAAGTTTATTGCTTCCTTTCTCGTCCATTTTCAAATGCAAAAATATTGTTTGATATGCGTGTTTAACCAAACAGTTTCTATTGCAAAGTAATTATTAATCTGTAGCACTTGGTTAAAAATAATTCAAAATTCGTTTTGGTATCAATGACTTTACAACAAAGAAAAGAAGGGAGGAGAAAGGAGCACAATATATTTATCATAACTTTCATTTTAATCTTATATCCATTTCGGGTGGTTTTTCTTCCTCTTTGAAATACACTCATATATTTCTGAATGCAATAGAGATGAGTCATTTAATCGTTTTTCGGAAATATCTAGGTATGAGCTCTAAACGCAAGAAAAGAATGTCATAAGCCCTATAGAGAAACAATTTACTTAAAAAACTTCCAAAGTAAATAATAAATTAGCAAAAAAAAAAAAAAATATTTAAATACTTTTTTTTTCTATTTGTGAAAAAATAGATTCATTAAAGTTCTGGGAAAAGTTAAACCCCAAAAGCCCTCCCGTGACTGCGTCACTGCTTCACACATCCAATTTTTCATGAAAAACTTTAAAATCTTTGAAGAATTGATTTCAATTTCAATAAAAAAATAATAATAATATTTAAAATGATAAAAAAGAGGAGTAAAAGATATGAAGCAAAGCACTCACCACAATCCCCTCTATCAGGCAATGGGCATTTACCCCAGGTAACACCTTCCGAGTGGACACTTGAATCATTTAATACAACACCAGCACCTTGAAGGATACATCCAGTGTAACCTCTGCCAACGATCAGTTGTGGAATTGCACTTTCTAGCCGCATATCAAACAAGTTATTCTCGTTCGAACTATTTGCTATGAGTAGGGACTTCCGCGACACAGAAAATGTCACAGAGCCCAGTCTGTGAATTAAGTCCACATCATGCCAGTGGTTGTCGATGAGATTAGAACCTAGCGTAACTGCATGCCGATGCCTGTTCACCTGCCAAGAAAACTCAAGAGTACCACTAGGTAACAGCGCTAGTTTCATATAGTCCCCAGTAATGCCCTCTTGGTACAAGAGTTGGCCACTGGAGCATGTCCTGAAACTAAGAGAAGTCCTTGCACGCGGGTCAAATAAAGTACTTATGGACGCAAAAGATGAGCCGTTGAAGAAGCCTTCGGCTCCCTGAGAGAATGCATTGTGCACTTGAAGTAAAAGGATGAGTAGATATATAATCATATCACCTGCAAAAGAAATAAACTTCATGAGGATCACAAAAAGGTATCAGCAACTTTAAAGATAATGAAATATATTGAGCATAAAATACACAAATACATTCAAGCACAATACATAAGGACATCATCCACATATTTTTTATGAACACTAAGACACCTGGAATTCAGGTAAAATACGATTATGTATTGATATACTACGAATTTGTGCGATGGTTCTAGTTAATTTAACTAAACTGCTGAGCTATCATTACAGATTTTACCAATGACAATAAGTTGTGGTTCGGTATTTGGTACTACGGTGTTTTTGACAAGCCCTTCAATCATCGTCAGAGAAAACGAAATTCAAAGACAAACTGTCAAAAACGCAGTATTTTTATTTCTCTCTTTGTAGTGAGAGAAAAACTGAAAAAAACTTTTGATTCTTGTAATCATTAATAAATTAGCACTTAACTATAGTGCTCCACTAGAACGTTGAGCTACGACCTTGACAATGTTTCCCTCTTTTCAGGATGTATAGAAAAGTGCAATTGTCCCATATTTGAGTTAGAATACTTTTGCAAAGCGACGACGAAAGTTCCCCATCTTAATTCAGTGCCAATTACCATTTCCTATTACCCGAAAAAGAGGAAATATTGTCAACGTCGGAGGTCAACTCACCAGAAGAGCACGATACTTGCTCCATGGTTTGAACCAGACTTGATGTCTTTATTTTGTTTTCAGTTTTGTTGTGGTAGTCTTGGAAAACCATCTAGACAGCAAGCACTAAACCTATCATGATCCTACCTACCTTTATATATCTACAGTTTCTAAGTTTTAAGAAAATAATTTCGGAAATGGAAGATTCGGGTACGAACTCATTGAACACACCAACCTAGGACTCATTGGACTCACCCACACCTACAGTCCCGCCATAAAAGCATTAATTAACTTTTATTATATACCTTCCAGTCCTCAAAAATATAAAGAATTTTCAAATTGTCAATGCTTATAAATAATTTCTTAAATCAGGAATAAATAGAAACATTGTAAATGTTGATATTTGAAATTATATCAGCGTTGGTTGTGCAATTTAGTATACCACCCAAGTTTAAAGTAGTATGATTCATTCACAGCAATGAGATAAGCGACATCAGTTAAGTAAGATCCACTAAAATAATGTGTTTTTACGTGCGTTCATGATTCAAGGATGAATTCTGAAAGTTGATAAGTGAGGAAAAAAGCGGACGACATGCAAATCAATGATATAATTTATATTTCACGACTGCTTGTATTTCATTGCACGGAGTAAATTGGAAATAAAAACATCATCATTGGTACTTATACACTATACAAAATGACCAGAATTTTTGAGTTTTACAAAGGTCATAAGAATGATTTTGAAACATACGCACAACTAGTATACATATACCATACAAATCATATCGTAAAATATGCCAAAATCAAGCAAAATATATGTGCTTTCAGCCAATAATTTTGAAAGGATTTGATAGATTTCAATTCTGTTTGCTTGAGCTTCGTATAAAACAAGAATTCAAAAAGGACGCAAGAATATGTTCCGAACTAAAAATCCCTAAATATACAATGTCTTAAATATTGAAAAAGAAGAATACTTTACTCAAAGAAGCCTTACTTGCATAGACGGAAAATATTACACACCAGCTGATGATCATAAAAAACGATGTGATGTTTTACTTTAAAACAAAGGGAGAACAGTTCTGACCCACTTATGCTATGAGGGTGCACTCATCAATCGAAACTTAAACCACCTGCATGTACCAAAAACTAGGTTTCCGTCGAACACGTAAAATATCTAATAAGAACACAAAAAACGACAGAAATTGGTTCTACGCTCCACTGCTGACAAGGCCTGGAGGACGAACAACCATGATGATGGGATTTCGAACCATTATTTGGGCCCATCTATCGTTAGCGATATCATCTTCGGCACTATCTCAACCAGGCAGTATTTGTGATTTTCTTTTCAAACAGAAGCGTTTCTTTGGAATGTATTATATTCTTCATTTTTCCCCACCTAGATCAGATTGAAAACAAAAATATTCTGGACAAATACGGACATAACAATCAAAAGAGAGCAAAGTAAATTTTGAATGGGAATATTTAATCAGCATAATTTGTATTTTTTGAATGAGAACGAGGTCTAGTTTATGTGGAATTATTACAGAAAGATTTTTTACGACGTCCGTGAAAAAATGAAAGAAAAAAGAACGTAGTTGAACATTTTGTCCTTCAGAGATTTTGTAATGTTCTCAACAAATATAAGAATTTTGTTTTTAATCCAATATAGTATACATCTTTTACCAACTGCAGCTGAAGTTTAAGTTCAATTCAAGGCATTTGGTTTTTGTTTGACGACTTTTTCTATTTTAAAGAACACTTTTCATGGTCTTAAATATTCCTTTTCCTGCAGTTTCCGAAACATTCACCTAAATGACGTGTTCTACGTAAGGATGTATTTTTCTGAAGGCTTGAAAGTCGTAAAATATGGAAGCAATCGAACTAGATTTTGTTCATTAATAATTAAATTACATACACCTATTTTAGCGCCAGAATTTTAAAGAAAAATTGATCTGCTCTCGAAAACTTGCTTCTATGCTCGTTCTTTGGTATTATTTCAGTCACTGCACGTATTCCATTACATTTATTAATGAAAGCAAGTTTATCACAAGGGCGGATCCAGAAATGTTCCAAGGGAGGGGCGATTGTTTTTTTTTTCTACTTGCCCCCCTCCACTTTGTTTTACCACATGTTTATTACAAATATTTCGGTCTTCAATTTCGAAAAAAATCCAGATCAGAACCCCGAATCCCAACGACTTCTCATGGTATCATCGCAAACTATCTAAAATTTTCTTTTTTGAACTTCAAAGTCGAAAAATTGCGGGAAAAGAGTCCCTCAAGGGAGGGGCGATGAGGGCGATCGCCCCTCCCTTGTATCCGTCCTTGGTTTATCACAATAAAATTGAATTCATTTTTTGCTTTGCCGTTGTACTTTACACTGTTCCCTCCCACCCTTCCACTTCTTTTCAAAAATTTAAATTAATAATTTAAAATCTATTTCGGGTTTCCAAATGTTCAGATTTTCGAAAACAACGAAGAAAATACCGTTTAAGAAAATAGTATGCCTTTTAATCAAATAATTGGTTATGAGCTATGGGTATACGTACAAATATGTATATGGGTATAACGTACAAAATGTACAATACAGTACATATTGCAACACTTATTGTGTAGTAAACAGGAATGAAAGACCAAAATCTATAGCGATGTGTGCACTTTTTAAGGATTTATCTTACGGTAACTAAACAAAGAAATTGAATGAACTCCGGAAAATTACACAAACTTCACACAAAGGAAGTTGAATATAATTTCTGTGAGGGCAAACTGACATTAACGCATAAAAAATAAATTACTTACATTAAGTTTTAAAAAAAAACTAATTTTTGGTTGAGAGAGCTTTGATATTTTTTTTTTTTTTTTTTTTTTGTGACTCAAAAAACTTTTATTGTCGAACATTATTAGTATTTTTTGCTCATTCATATTTCCCACCAGGTAAAAATCCGTATCATTTGCAAGGTAAATAATATTTATGGTGACCAGATATTTTTTTTCTTTAAAAGAGGGCAAGAGCTGTTAAAAACAATTCGCGGACCGGTAAAGCTTTTTTTTTTTTTCATCCTCCTTTCTTTTCCTTCATTGTTTTTTCTTTTTGCCAAAAAAGAAAAAAAAACCCGCATTTTTGAACCGTTAAAAAGAATGAATTTAATTTACGGACCAGTGAGATAACCCCTCCCTCCTTTTGCACAAAAAATCTTTCGACTCGAGAAACCGTTAACTGGTGAAAAACTACTGAGGGTTTTTTCTATCTTAAAAAAAAAAAAAAAAAAAAAAAAAATATGTATATATATAATGATAACATTAAATGAATTTGTTACCATTTTAATAAAATTTACTTTGTGTAAAGAGCTGCTACGAACAATATTTAAATGTTACGAAAAATATATTTAATTACTGCAATAATGAGACCTTAAACATCGTTGAAAAAACAGAGAAAACTACGAAAACTAATCACAAAATTCACGTAAAAGATATCGTATAGGATATTCTTTAATAATATACCAAAAAAAAAAAGAAAAGACAAAACATAATAATAATGATGATATTATTACGTTTTCCCTACCCCCTCCCCTCTCTCTTTTGAGTAAGAAACATTTTTAACTTGGACCAGCATAAGTTTCTGTGGACCGGTCAAATTTTACTGCGATCCGATGCCTGTCCGCCGGACCACCGACCGGTTGAGAATCACCGACTTAAATAGAAGATCCAGCAACGTTTTCCAAGCTTTTATGAGTCGGCTTTATTTCGAAAAGGTAACATACCTTGAAAAAAAAAAAAAAACTATGTAATTTTGATACATTTGTCAACCGATTTATTTCTGCCTTTTTTGTGGAATAGAAAATACCAAGCGAGAAGTACGAAAACACGAAAAACCTTTTTAAAGTATCTTAAAAATTCTTTCCATCGAACAAAGGAAATATCATGTAACTTTGATGGATTTGTAAACACAAGAGCCAAGCAATCACGAAATGTCAAGTTTAACGAAAGAATTCCACATAAACAACGCGGATATTCGATGCTGATGGATAGGTTATACAAAACTAAGCAATCACAACTCAAAAAAAAAGTTCAGAAATCTATCACAATTTCAGCGTTTTCTCCATTACAAAACGTAAATAACACTTGCGGAAAACTAATCAAGTTTTTGATAAACAAAATAAAACAATAAAATTTTTCTTATTGTGAATATTTTGCTCAAGCTGCGAGTTCTAGAAGGCTAACGCCCTTAAAAGACTCACATATTGAAAATCGGAAATGCTTTTAGAGAACCTCTAATTTTCAAAAAATAAAAGTCTTGAATTAAATGGCAACTTATAATTGAAAAATAAATTTCAATTGAGAACACATCTGACTTAAAAGTGCTCACCGCAGCCTATCCCCCCTCCTTTTTTTCATGTCTAGTGTGTAGATGTAATTTTATCAACAATAATCTGAAAATTGGTTCAAAGAAATTTGATAAAATTTGAAAATTAGTCCGGGAAAATTAAAAAAAAAAAAAAGTATCTCAGAAATAAAAAGGTAACTATTTTAAAATCGGAATAGTGAAAGAAAGAAAAGTGATGGTGAAACTGGAAAAAATTAAAAATAGTCATCCTGATCATTAATCGGCTCAGTCGATTAATCGGTAATCAGTAACCACTCCTATTTGCTTATTGATTTATCCCTATTCTGCCGTGCTAAGTTCAAAAGTGGTATCTGCAGTCGAGCTCAAACTGAGGAAAAACTCTTTAAAAGTTTAGCGCCACCATGTATTTCATTCAGATGAAACTTTTTCAGATTTTTTTAAAAAATATTTCCCGTTCTCAGATGACCGTATAATTTTATATTTAGGAACAATATGTCACAAAGAGCCACCTGGTGGCGGTAACTCAATTTTTATAAAAAGTGCGGATACGACTTTTGTGCTTATAGCACGGCAGTATTGTTTAGGTTTGCTAATTTTGTCACTAAAATGAACTTAAAATGTGTTTCCCATATGTGCTTAAACACTGTATTTTTTTATAAGTGTTAGAAAAAATTTTAGTCGTGAAAAATAAATTCAGTACACAGCTCTTTCCGAGTCATTTTCCATTTCATTTTCAAACACTAAGCCTTTTTATTTTCTATACATAGTCGTAAGTACTAACCTTCACTGTTCTCTTCACCGGTTTTGGAGCATTTCACTCCTTCATAAACTGAATTTTACTCCAATAAAAATTGACGAGGAGTATTTTCACACACACACGAACTTCTTCGGGCAATGATTATTAAAAAGGAGTACGCAAAAAAAAAAAAAAAAAAAATTAGCGGGATCGGTGCATATGATAAAAAAATTTGTACAGCGAAAAGTAGCAAAACCTGATCAACCTATTTTTACATATAAATACCATTGCTGATGAAACTTCGCTAAAACAGCAGATGCATTGAAATGCTCAACAGGTATATAAAGAACTACTGATAATTTAAGTCAACAAACTCCACGCCGACTTTTTAGTGCGATCATAAATCTAACGTCACGATTATGAGTCGCACCATCTGATTAGGAACAACTTTATGATAAAGCTGTTATTTTTGGTTTTCATGCTGCATAGAAAATTTCCGGTAAAGCACTTTTGGAATCTCCTTGGGGGGATGTCCACAAATGATGATACGCTTTATAAAATTGTGAAAAGAGGGGAGAGAGTTAACAAGTGTTACATCACACACTTTTTAAAAAACAATGTGCATATGAAAACCAGCCACGTGACGAGGGTAGGGGGGTGTATGGTAAAGTGATACTTTGGTACAAAGAAGAGCTGTCAAATTTGCTGAAAATGAGTAAAATCATGTACAGACTTCAGAGCAGATATTAGTAAATAGAGGGAGCAAGTCCAGTCATTTGTTTAGAAAAAGCTGAAACAAAGATCCCAAGTCACATGGTTCAGCATCGGCGAATGAGAGACACGTTGTGCGTAAAACAAAAAGAAACCTGATTTCTTCCAATACTTTACTTTAAAATCTGTCACGTGATTTGAGATCTGTGTTTCAAGGATTGAAGACTTCACTCCCTCCACTTTTATTCCTTCTCAATGGCACAGAGAGCTCCTGAGTTGTAAGAGGAGGAAGTAGAACCTAACAAAATTTATATCTGAAGGATATGCGAAATCTAGTTCGTTGAATCTGATCACCACATTTACCCCTTACAAAAGGAAATATCAATTATCAAATAGAAATTTCCCAGCAAAACACATATATAACGCACAAAAATATGCAATAAAATTAAGTAAAAAAAAAAGTTTCAATTACTTTTTTACAGTTTTGTGAAGTTGGAATGGTGTCATAACGTTGAATGTCCAACTACGAGATAATTCGTAGCATGTCATTTTAGCTGACAAAATCGTCTTTGAGTTAGCTCGAAGGTGATTAACTTTTAGTTTTCGTACAGATTTGAATTTATGCGTAGTAAGCATGGGCGGATCCAGAAATGTTTCAAGGGAGGAGCGATTGATTTTTTATCTTACCCTTTGATACATGTCCTAGTTCACAAATGTTGACCACAAATTTTTCGGTCTTCAATTTCGAAACGTTTCCGAAAAAAAGCACCAATTCTCCCTTTCCCTAACATCAAAAATAGTCCAAAAAATGTATTTTTGAGCTTCAATGTTGAAAATTTACTGAGAGGACTCCCTTGTATCCGCCCTTGGAGTATGCTAACATTAATATGAAAATTTGGCTTCTGAAGAGGTAAACCAGTAAATCAAAACTGCTACAAATCAAAGCTTGGCAGTCAACGTGTTATTTTTATTAAGTATTGAAACAGTTGCTGAGTAAATGGATGTTTAATAGTTCTGGTTCAAAAATCCTTGCGCACATGGGTTCATCGCACATGTTCATCGTAGAGTTCCTGTATTGAAGAGTGCTATGCTTTTTATGGGGACTCTAGCATATCATAACCACGAGGTAAAAAAATGTTAATTTTTTAAATTAATTTTTTAATTTAATTACTACCCAATTTCAGGCCATTACATTTCTAAGCCTTCTTTCTACGGAATCGAATATTGATGTCCATCAATAAATTAAAGTAAATTTTATATTAAAGCGATTTGTGCTCGTGAATAGTCCAGTAAGATAAGCATTGAGACACATCATAACAATCACGTAAAAATCTACTTATATTAAAAACTGAGTATCTTTCTAACTATCTTTCTAACTATCTTTCTTTCTAACTATCTTTCTATGTCACGCTTCTTTCTCCTGAACGCCAATGAACTGAAAGTCGAACCAGGTACCGATAGATAGGTAATTTTTCAAGCTTCATTAGTTTCAATCTACAGGGTGTCCACTCCAATCGTGGACCAATAGCTAATTTCTAAACCGTTAGAGATAAGCATATAGTTTATTTAGGAAAAAATCTTCAAATTTTGAAAGGAATTTTGGGTCTATTCAATGTTTTTCAAAAAATCAAATTTTGAAAGAGTTACGAAATTTAAATTTTTATACAGCCCCCCAGTCCTATCATTCATATTTAGTAAAACATTCTTGACACTGTAACGTTTAAAACTTAAAAAAAATCACTGTTCTACGACAAAAATTGACCGAGTTATGACGTTTTGAAAAATCAAGATTTTGCATTATTTCATGACGTCATCGAGAGATCACTTAAGGGACCGTACGCGAAATCCTTCAAAATCTTGATTTTTCAAAACGTCATAGCTCGGTCAATTTTTGTCGTAGAGGAGTGATTTTTTTTAGTTTTAAACGTTACAGTGTCAAGAATGTTTTACTAAATATGATTGATAGGACTGGGGGGCTGTATAAAAATTTAAATTTCGTAACTCTTTCAAAATTTGATTTTTTGAAAAACATTGAATCGACCCAAAATTCCTTTCATAATTTGGAGATTTTTTCCTAAATGAACTATATGCTTATCTCTAACGGTTTAGAAATTAGCTATTGGTCCACGATTGGAGTGGACACCCTGTATATAATTATACGATTTTAATTAGCGAAGATATCAATTAATAAGTAGTCAAGTTTAAAGCGATTAAGCCTAATAAATGATTAAATATGAAATCCATTCTTGCATTGCAAAACGTGGTTGCCATGCCATGAAACAATAATAAAAATGAAAATGAGAATTTTGAATGAAGGCTTAACTAAATCAAACACGAAACTCATAAGCGGGCGACTTACATAGGCAGGGATTCAAGTGAAACACCATTGCAATCGCTTCGAATTGCAATAGCTACTGGAAGTGAATTACATTATCATCAACTTAACTTGGCATGACGTCACTACGAGTGGAGCCAATAAGAGCTCACAAGCACTCGGCGATCTCCTCTTATTCGCCAAGTAGGCTGTGACGTTTTATCTAGCTCGTTTTTCATAGGCAAACGTCACGCTGACGTCACGATGTTTTTATCAAGAAACGTTCTAATGTAATTCATTTCCAGTAGCGATTGTAATTTGCGATAGCCTGTTTCACTTGAATCCCTGCCATAGTATTTTTATCGCTAGCTACTTGTAATATTTTGAAACATTCATTTGTTGAAGAGCCATCTACTTATATTAAAAACTGAGTATCAATGTCTGCTTTTTCTCCTTTGAGCGAGCTGAACCAAGGGCGGATCCAGCTTCTGGTTAAGGAGGGGGTCATTTTCGGAAAGGGGGGGGGTCAAAGTGCAATTTTTGTGCAAAAATGGGGTGGTTTGGCAGTTTTTTCGTAAAATAAGTCCCAAAAATGCAATTTTTTGCTATATTTGGTCGGTTAAGGGGGGGGGGGGTCATGATCCCCATGACCCCACTCTGGATCCGCGCCTGAGCTGAACTTACTGAAACTTTCCTCACCATCTTGAAGGCGCGAAGCATCTCAATAATTCGAATGATTTTTTTTATACAGGAAAAAAGTAAAGGCGTGAAGCGCCTGTTAGCGAGCCGCCTTGGCGGGGAGTAGTTTCTTGACATTTTCCTCACTACTTTCAGGGCACGAAGTGCCCGTGCAACGCCGGGCCACGTTCGTGGTACGTCTTGAAATCGAATGAACATTAAATTATATCAAATAAAACTTCAGAATGAGGTAAAAGTTAGAGAGGGGGGACGTTATGCATCAACATGCCGCAGGAAGCTAATCTAGCTGCCCTGGCAGCTAGTAAACATTAAAAGATGTTTGTAAACTTGTCATTTTAGGTCAAAACAGAAATCTCATATGGTAAAAATTCAATTTTATAATGTCCAGGTGCTTTTTTCTTTTGGTAAATATTTCAAGTGTGTATATTTTTCGGAACGAGAAACATTTTTTAAGGCATTAAAAAAAAAAAGGAAAGAAATACAAAACACAAAAAGAAGTTTTAGTTCCTCAATTTTACTTTTCAATGAGAGAAGATATGTTGAACATGATTTTTTGTGAGAAGAGGAATTTTTCAAGGTAAATACATGCAAGAGTGCATTTGTTAATGACCATGCCACGTGATTCTTTTCAAATAAGAGGAAGGAACGAAACACGTCCAAAAATAAACAAACAATAGAAAATGAACACCATTCCGATGAGCTAAGTACTTATGGAACAGGAACAACATTTCTGCAGAATTGAATAGAATGTTGGTGAATAAAAACGTAGAATCAACGCTTTACAAAGTTTCTATTCAGATGTCATTATTAATACGTGAATGGAATCAATGATGAAGATGTTATCATTTATTTAATTTTTATTACCATTTCTTTACGCAATTTTTTTCTTTTTTAATTTTATCCCTCTTTTCTTGCTTTTTTTTAAAAAAATTTTGTTGTAACAAAAATGCCCAAAAGTTTTACCTATCTGCGGAGGTGGTGAGTTCGTGTTTGACGACAAAGGCAGGAAGTATTTTAGCAAAAAATGCGGCAGCATTGTCAAGTTTATCTGAATGGTGGAATTGGCTTACTCATATGTCGTTAACGCCAGAATTTGACGAAGACATAATGTCGTGTATGATAGAATTTTTTTCAAAGGACAAAATTTTCAGCAGTTTTGTCAGGAGTGCACATCAAGGACGAATACAGGATCGCCCTTCTCTTGAGGGACTTGGCACCGGCAATGTTTCGGAATTGAAGTTCTAAAAACGGTAGTGTGGGTCTTATTTGATGACGTTATGGAAAGAGATGAGGGTTAGAGACTTTCCTCCGGTAATGTTTCGAAACTGAAGTTCCAGAAAATTAAAATTTCGATTATCTTTAATGAAGTTAGGAAATATGCAACATTCACCGGGAATCATTAAGAAGTTGAGGCTCTAAAACCACCATTTTGAATACATTCCGGTAACAGAAAAGAGAAGGAATACGTTCAAATACCTCCCACTCATTGGCCTAAATCTCTATACTTTATAAATAAAACAATGTGGAAAACAATCTGCCGTCCGGATTCTTTCCAGGGGGGGGGGGGCCTTAAAAGTTTCGGATCCCCACCCCACCGAGAGCCGGGATGTTCCCCTAATCAGTTTGGTCTTCGGCCCCCTCTCATCCATAAAAGTATCAAAACTTACACTATTCCGATTCCGAATCGAGCCCCTCCAAGGGCCGGGCCCCAGTTTTGACTCGCCGGCCCTGTGGCCATTTCCACCATCCCGCCCTCGATACTAGACGCAATAAACAAAATATGACCTACCGTGACATCTCCTGCGATTAAGCATTCGGAAACAGCTTTACGATTGCACAATCATCGATTTCTTTACGAGCACAAACGTGCTCGCCTGGCAATGACATAAATTGCTCAACACGAGGAAAACAAAAGCGATTCGAATCGAGTGACAGATAGAATGACCCACGAAAACCATTAGTGAGTTGTGTGACGATGAGTCTTCGCAAAAAGATGCTATTTTCGTCCATCGGAAGTTGAAAGAAATTCGGAAGTGACTGTTGTTTATTTCCAGGAAAGTCACCGTCACGCACAAAAGTTGACGATGACACGAAATATGAAGACGTCAAGGAAGTGTGAAGATGGAAGAAAATACTTTTTATCAATTTACGTGGGTTTGTACCATTTTTATAAAAAAAACACGACGGTACTGAAACACAGAACCAAAACTAGGGAAATAAAACTTGGCATAAATACCACAAAGTAATTCTTTAAAAATTGTTGAAACATACTCTTGTTTAGGTCTCACGGATTAAATTAACATCACTAGAGCTTCGAGAAATTTCTGCTGCACCAAAAATTTTAATTATTACATAAATAAACATATAATCTGGAATCCAGGGTGTAAAAAAATCAATGATTTTTTTAAAAAAATAAAAAAAATCGGATCTTTTTTATTTAAATCTGATTTTTTTTATTTTTTTTTTTCAATTAGAAACTTCAGTTATTAATTAATTTTTATTTATGAACAACTTACCTTTAAGCTTTTAAAAATACAAAAACACCTTTGAAGTAAAGCTTCACCAGTAAGAAACCCGGAAAAAAGTGTTAGGAGCTAATCTGAAAATAATCCTGTCTACTAGCTAGGATAAAAATCAAATGATCAAATGGGGCAGGAAGCTCAACCCAATCCTCACGTCATTCAGCCCCCCCCCCTCTTTATTTTGCTTTT
Source organism: Uloborus plumipes (assembly GCA_038373865.1). Classification (NCBI taxonomy): domain Eukaryota; kingdom Metazoa; phylum Arthropoda; class Arachnida; order Araneae; family Uloboridae; genus Uloborus; species Uloborus plumipes. The sequence continues at coordinate 74,929 of JAXGGA010003409.1, forward strand.
GTTTTGTAAAGCTGGGTTATGTTCCATTTCAGCCACTAATAAAGACTGCCCCCCCCCCCCCCCAGTTGCTAATGCAAGGCATAGAAAATTCATCTTCTGTTTCGTTGTTTTTGTTTTTTCTTTTCACTGAAAGTATATCACACAAATCCTATCATGTCCCTCCCTCTTAATTCACTCTTTGCAACACCTGCCCTGCCCCTGTATGTATTTTCTTTATTTCACATATTAGACACCAAATAGCACTATTTGTGCATACATATTATTTGGACTGCAACCTTCCAGCATCTGTGAAGGGGGGATGAGTAGGATTACTTTTCCATTTATCAGATGGAAATCAAAGCTCTAAAAGAAAATGGTAAAAATAATGAAATTGGGATTGTCCAAGAGAATTTTTTAAGGGTTAAAATAAAAAGTGATTTAAATCGATGATTTTTTTTTTTTAAATCAATTGACTTAAATCGCGATTTAAATCACTGATTTAAATCAATTGATTTAAATCATTGACACCCTGCTGGAATCTATGTTCATCAGAAGAGATAGGAATAAATTCTTTTTAAATAACATATTAGACTAAAGAAAAAGTGTAATACTTGACAATAAAACTAAAATATAGAGCAGCAAAAGCTCAGTTTACGGCGCCGGCAACTGAGCGATCTCCATGCTCGCCCCCCTCTTCGAACGGCCATGGTTAAATCCATACCTATATAAAAATGAATGTATGTACCTTTGTACCTATGAATGTATGTACTGCATAGTCTCAAAAACTACCCGTCGGATTTCGCCAAAAATTTCACAGTGTGTTTGTGTCCTCACTGAGCACATCAAGAGACCAATTAGAAAAAAAATCTGACTGGTAGTTCTTTTTTATCCAATTTTAGTTGAAACTTCCACATAAAATCTCTATTTTTTTTTTTTTTTTTTTTTTAAAGCTTTCCTCCATTAGAACCATTATTAAGTGCTTCATCTCAACTCCCCCTCGATAGCTAATTATGTGTTTGATATTTTCTTTGCTTCGCGTGGTTTTCTGAGGCTTCTCTGGATTCAAAAAGTTGAGAAATGTTCTTTCGTGAGTATTCGCCCTTGAATATATAGTACTGCTGGTATTGGATTTCGCATGTGGCATTTTAACCCACGTGACGCCGGACATATACATTAGTAATAAATAAATGAATAAAATTTCATAGAAAATTTTGAGCATAGTCACATTATTGTTTAACGTCTTCGCATTCAAAATATCGGTGTTATCAAAATATTTTTTACATAATTTATATGCACTCTAAAAAGAGTACATTTTTAAGTGCTTAAAATCATATATGGGTCATTTTCACCATATGCTTACATTTCAGAATTTTTAAGTATTTTTTTTAACTTGCTATTTTCTTTCAGAAACACGAACAGATGTTTAGTCCCTTATTTTAGGTTTGTGAAAAAGTAATTCGTTGTACACTTTGATGCATAATTAAGTATTCAAATGATGTTGTAAAACTTTAAGTTGCAAGGAAAATTGTCGTCCATTGCCATACAAAATCGAAATGAAATCTAACTTTTAAACTATATTATAGCGCCTAGAACCAACTTAATTTGAAATTACTAGCATCCCTGTAGCTTAAAATGATGTTTGTAGTTGTTAAAATATTGATAAAAAACTGTATGGTAACGGACTTGAAATTTGGTAACGGATTTGACCTTAAACCATAAATAAACTTCAAGTCTGTTACTATGATTTTAATGATATTTTAAAGCATTACACATTCATACATATGTATTCATTCGCTATAATAATACTTTCTAACTATTAAGATACAGAAAAATCATTTTTGGAATATATGAATAAAATAAAACACTTGCTCTAAATCTGAAACTTAGTCCTCAAGCAGTTTTTCATAGGCAAGCAGCACACATAGCTATGACTTCACTATTAAGAAAGTTATTTATTTTAACATTATAAACAAGTGAATAATACATTATTAACAAAAGCGGGAAATGGAGGAGAAAATGTTGCACATAAATGCACGAAAATGCGATTCATCACACGGTCTAATGATGAAGATATCCTTTTTCAATTTTTCCGCTACCTTTATTTATAAATGTTCTATTAATTCGTAATTTCGAAGTCAAATTTTTACATTAATAAATTGATTTCGGTTCTGTCGCATCAGAGAAGTAATCCACAGTTAAATTACAGTATTTATCTATTACGTTAAATTGAAAACGCTTTTAATTAAAAACTATTTATAATTCTCAGCTAATAATGAAAATTCCGGTATTTTACGTTACCAATATCGATATTTCAAAATTGCAAAATAACTCAGAATATCAGTATTTGATGTATGCATATCCCGGTATTGCAATCACTAATGGTAACGTACTTGACCAGTAACGGATTTGACATTTCAACAAAAATATCAAATTATGGCTAGGATGTCGAACTTAAAAATTGAAGAACAACATGCATTTTCTTAGAGTTGTATAATAAACAATATTTATAAGTAAAAGTTTAGAAAAAGCAAAAATTAATACCAAAATCTTTGGTAACGGACTTGACAAAGAATAAACATACGCACCTTCAAGAAATTTTGTGCGAAACGCCACAGTAAGACTTCTCGACTGAAAAAATCTAAATGGTACGAAATAGTTACGTTACTAGTTTGTTAAGTTAACTGAATACGTGTTACCATCTTTTGACAGCAATAAATACCTTTTTTAGCTAAAATAATCTTAGGGTAACGGACTTGACAAGAACTTCTGGACAAAATATATTCATACATTTCTTAATTTAAAAAAAATACTATTGTCAATATTTCTCATGAACATCACACACTAATAGCCAATATATAAAAATAATTTGTCGTATATACTTTTTTATACAATTAAGTATCTAAAAAAAGGAGTTGAACTTGTGAAAATGGAAAATGGACAAGCGTTTTTGCCTCGATTCTCATTTTTAAAGACTTATATAAAAATAAATAAATAAATTTCAATATTTTTTTGAGTGATAGAATTTTTTTGGGGGTATTTCTTACAGAAAATAATTGTTCGCGTTGAATTTAAAATATAAATTATGCTTCAAAATTGTCTTTTTAACCTCCGGACAGCAAATGTAAGCAAATTTTGAAAATGACCCATATCTTAAGTTGTAATGCATCTCAAGGCTTTTTTTTTTTCCACACGCGCACAACTGTACACTCAAAGGTCGACATCTTAAATAGAAAACACCAAACCTTTTTTTATCTCAAGGCCGAAAGAACGTAAGCTAAATAATTTAATAAATTGCACGCTCACATCATTCTTTTGATAAATTTAGTTAAATTTAAAGTAAAAAAAAGAAATCTGAAAGCCATGAGAAATATTCCTCCATTTCTGTAATATTTCAAATAAGAACTACAGCATTATTAGCGGATTATTTCAGAGATGGAACAAGAGGAACAACGAATAGCGTAAAACAGGGATTAAGGGTCATTTTCAAAATTTGCTTATATTTGCTGTCCGGATGTTAAAAAGTCGATTTTGAAACATAATTTATATTTAAAATTCAATGAGAATAATTATTTTCTGTATTTTTTCTTCCCCCCAAAAAATTCTATCACTCAAAAAATTATTCAAATTTATTTATTTATTTTTATATAAGTCTTTAAAAATGAGAGTTAAGGCAAGAACGCCGCTTGTCCATTTCCAATTTTTGCAAGTTCAACTATTTTTTCTATAAATTTAATTGTATAAAAAAGAAAATACAACGAATTATTTTTATATATTGACTATTAGTGTATGATATTCATAAGAAATATTGACAATGGTATTTTTTTTTCATTAAGAAATGTATGAATATATTTTGTTCGGCAATTCCTGTTAAGTCCGTTGTCCTAAGAGTAGCTAAAAAGGACATTTATTGCTGTCAAAAGATGGTAACACGTATTCAGTAAACTGAACAAACTATTGACGTATCTATTTCATACAATTTTGTTTTCTTCAGTCGAGAAATATTGCTGTGGCGTTTCGCACTAGATTTCTTCCAGTGCGTATTTTTATTCTTTGTCAAGTCTGTTACCAAAGATTTTAGTATTAATTTTTGCTTTTTCTCAACTTTTCCCCACAAATATTATTTATTATACAACTCTTGTTCAATTTTTAAATTTGACATCTTAGCCATAATTTGACATTTTGGTTGAAATGTCAAGTCCGTTACCATTAGTGATTGCAATGCCGGGATACGGGTACATCGAATACTGATATTCTGAGCTATTCCGAAATATCGATATTGGTAACGTAAAATACCAGAACTTTCAGTATTAGCTGAGAATAATAGTTTTTGATTAAAAGCGTTTTCAATTTAACGTAAAAGATAATACTGTTACTTTAATTGTGCATAACTTTTCTGATGCGACAGTACCAAAATCAATTTATTGATGTAAAAATTTGGCTTCGAAATTACGAATTAATAGAATATTAATAAATAAAGGTAGCGGAAAAATTGAAAAATGATATTTTCATCATCGACCGTGTGATGAATCGCATTTTCGTGCAATTATGTGCACCATTTTCCCCTCCATTTTCCGCTTTTGTTAATAATGTATTATACACTTGTTTAATGTTAAAATAAATAATTTTCTCAGTAGTGAAGTCATAGTTATGCTGCTTGACTATGAAAAATTGCTTGAGTTTCAGATTTAGAGCAAATGTTTTATTTTATTCATGTATTCCAAAAATGATTTTTCTGTATCTTATGAGTTAAAAAATATTATATTATAACGAATGAATACATAGGTATGCGTGTATGTAAGTTTTAAATTATTATTAAAATCATAGTAACAAACTTGACATTTATTTATGGTTTAAGATCAAATCCGTTACCAAATGACAAGTCCCTCTTACCATACAGTTTTTTTTTTTTTTTATCACAAACATCGTTTTAAGCTTCAGGGACTTAATTAATGTCAAATTAAGTTGGATCTAGGCGCTATGATTAGTTTAAAGGTGAGAATTCATATTTATTTTGTATGGTAATTATTTTGTATGGTGTTTTGTATTTTCCTTGCAACTTAAAGTTTTACAACAACATTTGAATACTTAATTATGCATCAAAGATAGCAACAAATTACTCTTTCACACACCTAAATTATGTGACTAAACATCTGTTAGTGTTTCTAAAAAGAAAATAGCAAGTTAAAAAAAATTACTTTCAAGTTCTGAAATGCAAGCATATGGTGAAAATTACCCGTAAACGAAACGAAAATAAAATTAATGAAATGCGTTATAGTGTTGCTTATTGTTGCGTATGAGCAATGGGATATAAATTGACATGAGTTGCTAATGAAATCGAAACTGACTTGACACATTTACAAATGCATAACAATCAATCACACTAAGAACAGGATTTCCAATTTTTAAAATACTAATGACACATTAATAGTAGTAATAATAATAATAATGATGATGATTACCCTCAGAAGATCAAAAATAAAAAGACCTTGATGAAACAAAGGCTTTTAAACACAGTATCCCCCATTCTTTTAAAGACTTTTAACCACTGTGTAAACAAACCTCGTTGGGGATAACATCCAGATTTTCTTGGAACAATCCGACAATTGCAGCAGCGCGTATAATATTAGGTCTATTGGCGGCGTCCGTGCTTGGCGTACCGTTTAATGACCACATAACATCCAATTATGGATGATGTGTAATTAGCAGAAGCTTTGTTTCTGCATGGCTGGATGAGGGCGAAATAACATACCAGTGCTTTCATAATTTTTGAGCATGTTAGTAGGACTTGTCTTACATACGGTGCATTCCAGCCTGTTGGAGTAGACGCATTACGAAAAGAAATTTTAGAAACAATAATTCCAAGAAAGCTTGTTGGCATTGGAAATAAAGTTTTTCAGAAATGGTGTTGTCGGTTGGTAAAATCTAATTTTCTGGCGCTAAATTCAAAATTAGTTACACTGCACCACGCTAACTACCACTAAATTTGAAGGATGACTTATTAATAAAATGTATCAAACAAGCCCCGAGGTTAAATTTTTGGGAAGGGAGGAGGAGAGATGCCCAATTTACCGAATGCAAAAATATGAGTTTGCATCTAAGGAGAGGGAAAATTAGGTGTTATTAAAAGAATATTTTTTAAAAATGCATTATTAGAAAACGTTTTCGAATTTACCGAATCGTCAGACAAAATTTGACATATGAAGACTTTTGGGGGGTCACAGTGATCACCTGTCTTTTTATGTAAACATTCACCGGAGATTCCTCATCGAATGTCTACATTTACTAAATTTGGGTCCTGAGACATATACACCAGTGGTGCCCAACCTACGGTCCATGGGCCATATATGGTTCCAGGGGCAATCCATACGTGGCTCTTTGTTTTGTTGAATATTACGAATCGCAAAATGTATTCTGGAACTTTCCATAACAACCGATGGGCTACATTCGGCAGTAAGAACGATTGTTGCAAATTTAGGATCAAATAGTCAGAAATTGTGAAAAATACCTTTGTGGAACAAAGTAACAACAGTAATCAACGTTTACACTGTTTACTAAAGTTATTAGTCAAAGATTGGTTTTTAAAAACTTCCAAATTCCTTCGTATCAGTAAAATATACGTGTATGAACATACTAAACGCTAAATGGGGAAAATAGAAAATTGATAAATTATCCATGATTAGAGAAGCATGATCGCTTTCTTATCATTAATTTTTGCAAAGTTTGAATATACAATTCAAAAATTTTATTCACAATGTCAAGATAAAGCACAGACAAAAATCACTAAAATTGCAATAAAAGATATAACAGTAGGCTATTTTTCATTGCTACGAAGTAAATTTTCCCGAAACCACTAGAACATTTGTCTAGCTTGGGGCTATAAAGTCGGAACAAAATTTGCCAAGAGATTTATAGCCATTAAATATTACCATGCAAACAAAAAGCTGCAATGATTTGTGTCCCGATCGGCAGTTCTAAGCTATGAGAATCAGTTAACGGTTCGCTGCCTTTCGGACAAACAGCCGTAAGCTGTCATAAGCTGGTTTTGGATTCTGAGGTCGTTCGTTCAGTTTTATTCGTTTATTTATTTTTTAAAATAACGTTACAAAAATTCTGCGGAAATCCACAAATCGGCACAGTTCAGGTAGCTTCCGTTCATCAGCATGGGATAATAACTGCTAAATGAGACTGAACAATGAAAAATAACTTGTTTTAGAAGATATAAAACTATTCAAAGAGTTGGTTGATTTAGTTGAAAAATTGGAAGTTACACTATCTGATATTGTACGTGTAGACAAATTTTATGAATGAGTCACAAAGCTCCAGTTTTACCAGACACACATCATTTCTTAAAATCAATACATCCAAATACAATGCCAAACTTCCAATTGCAATCGAAATGCAGGTCGTAAAGAAGTTAGGGCTCACAACATATATGGTAGCTAAAACTTGATGTATTTGGGAATGCACTTGCATACATTAACATTATTATTTGTTCATGTTCATTTATTAACAGATGCAACCGTGTTACCATGGAGGTAGTAACAGTTTGGAACGTACAGAGTACCGAAATGTTGAGTAAAAAAATACGGTTAGTACGTTGAATTGGGAAGTTTGATTTTCTAGGATTTGAAAAAAAAAATAATAATTAATTAAAAACAAGTTTTTCTTTCTCCTCAAACACCATTGTTAAAATTTTTAATGTTTCAAGAATATTTCATTTAGTATATTAAGCTTTTTTAAACATAAAATGCTGAAAAGGAGTTTTAGAATTCCAAGTAACTATTTTTTTCGATCAACTGTTAGTGACACGTGACACCAGGAAGCCAAAAAAACTCGAGGTCAAAGGAAAAATAATTATCATAAAAAGAAGTTCACTCAAAGTTATACCTCCGCCAATCGTGCGCAAGACTTTCACAGCACTTATTAGGCAAAGGCAAACGCATCATAATTAAGATTACTTTTTATGAAAGAAAAAGCTAGAGCAAGAAATCGAACTAGGGAAAAAGGTGAAGATGAACCGAAGGTTGCTCGCAGGGTTGCCCCAGGAATGTCTAATTGCAGTTATTTGCGCTCAAGTGACCTCTCGTGAATTCTCATAAAAACGCTGTAAACAGCCTGAGGCTTTTTTACACGAACACCTTCCCTTGCCTTTACTTTTGATTCACCGTTGGCATATTTCGTTAGAATAGCAAAACCCCATCAGGACTTTCCGCACTAATATTTTTACATGAATTATTAAGTAAACTGCATAAATGAATGACTGGTAGGTGTTTGCAGAAGGTGGATGAGCTAAAGACAAAGAGTAAAAATCGTTTTATGTATACAATATACATCTTGAAATAAAAAGGGAGCTCTCTCAGCTAATAGGCATTAACTTTTTGCCGGCCGTCAAAACATCACTATCAAATCTCTCAGAACGCATTCTTGAGTCCATGATACATAACCAAAAGAAACATTTACGTCACTTAGGCAAATTTACATAAACGAGTTCTAGATGATACGTTTTTTCAGTTCGAATCTTCTCAATGACTAAATTCATCAATAAAATATATTTCATTTCTGCAATGTATTTTATTAATGAAAATATAAATTGTGTGTGATGAAGTAAACACATCTCGTTTGCCGTGACTAGTAATAGCAACACCGGACCAAATATACAATTCCGTTATTCGGTATTTTTTGCACAAGTGGTGCCACACCGCAATTTCTTTGAATTATTTCAGAAAATTAATTTATTTTCGAGCATATAGGGATAATTGCATCTTCCGAGCACAAACTCAATTACACTTGGGTAAAAGACAAAGAGCCTTAAAAATCATTTTATAGGAATTTCATCAAATTCAAAGTATTCCGAATTTCTTCAAAATTTATTTTCTTGTTAAAGTAAAGAGAAGGAAAGTTCAACTGGATGTGGTATATTGAGAACATGTCCAAGAGATACCAGTAATTAAAATTAAATAAAAATTTGTTAAACGCAATGATGGTAAGAAAAGCCTAAATATTTTTTTCCCTTTTTCCACAACTTCCACATTTAGAAGATCCAAGGAAAAATGGTTTTCTCCATTTATTATTATTTTTTTTTTATTTTAAGAGGGAGAGAGAGAGAAATAAGAATAAATCAAATTTTGGACAATACAAAAGAATTATCTATTAATTCGGCAAACTATAGTAATGCCCGGTAAGTTCAGTGAAATATTGAAATCCCCAATAAAAAAAAATACCTTGCTATATCGATACTGTTGAATAGCAACAATATTTTACGATGTAGATTTCCTCATAAGTTATTCGGTAAAAATGCTGAGGGCGGAAGTACGGAATCACAGTTGGCAAAGGCTTCTTTTAACATCTTCAGATTGAGCTCTTATTAACAGACAACTTTCAATACATATTTTTTTTTTTTTTTGATAATCAAGCATTTTTAGTGTTCAGTCCACCAAAGTTATAGCCTATACTTCCTCTCGAAAAATGTCAAATATTTTGCGATTGCCTATATTAAGAGTCAAAACATTCACCAGATAAACTTGTGATGCAATGCATCTCCAATTATTTCACGTTAGGGTCATTCCATTTTAAATCAACAAATGGGGTGCGCATCACCATTTTTGATTTTGATGAAAATTTGCATGTGTATTCCTTTTACTTTCCAGAGCTCAAAATAGTGTTCATTTTATTTTTAAAAAATTTACCCTTTGATATATAGGCCCTTTTTGTTGTTGGCAACAGCGAAAATCGGGGGTTTTGATGCTTTGCCTAATGAACTATAACTTTTTTTCTATCAAAGATTTTGAGCTCAACTATAGCTCATTGGAAAGCTAAGAAAAAGATATTTTTATACATGCTATCAATAAATTTCAGATTTTAAAAAAATACTTATTTTTTCAAGGTCAAAGTCCACGACGAAAATGACATTTTTTACTACTTTCGAACATTAAAAAACCCATGAAGGGTTCAAAGTAACAAGCCGATTTTTTCATCATATATTCATAGTCATGGTTACTTACTGTATAAAAAAAATTGGCTTGTTATTCCACCCCCTTTATGAGATATGCCCCCCCCAAAGTTGTAAATTTTTTAAAAAATCCAATTTTCAACGCTAAAAAAATGCATGTGGGGGGCAAGATAAAAAATTTTTTACATGTGGTATTTTAAGTACTTTTTACGAGCTTTCTAATAAAACAAAAGTTGCTTTGTTATTCAAAGGCGTTTGGCAGATATAAGGGACTGAACTTTCAAAAAATTGCACAAAAACAACACGATTATTTTCATTTTTTTTACAACTTTTTTTTTATTTAAATGTAATTATATACCTTATTCTTTGCCTTAAATGCTAAAAAAAGACTAAGAAGAGCAATGAAGAAACATATTTAAAGTTTAATAAGATAATTTAATATTTTTAACACCTGGGAATATAGAATACCACTAAACTTGTCTGATTTTTAAACATCTGATTGCTACCTACAACAGGACTGAGCATTTCTCAACTTGTCCAGGTTTGTTCATACCATGTGGTCATCCTTGTTCTGACTTGCTCTCACATGTGTATCTTAGTTGTCTTTCAAATTCTGAAAGAAGTAGGTTGTTGAACTAGTGTTTCTGCTGTAAAATCTTGTGAAGCTGATGTGATTTCTTTTCATTTCAAGTTCATTTATATTCACAGAATGTTTTGTTAAAGGTAAAAGAAGAAATTCTTTAGAATCCTTAAATATAAATTTAAATTTGTCTTTCTACATGTAAACTGTGAATAAGTTATGGATAACCCTAAATGCTCCATAGGAGTTTTTGAGAATGATGATTGTAATATTTTAAGTTACAGTAGGCAGTCTACTGTAAATAGTATTTCCGAGTACAGTGATGATGATAAAACTTTACTGCACTTGAGTACTGGGTGTAAAACTATTGAAACTGTTTGTACCTACCATGCAAAAAAATTTCTTGCCAAGTTTTGCCATCTTTATGGAACTTCTTGCTGGTAGGTACAAACAGTTTCAATAGTTTTACACCTAGTTCTCAGGTGCAGTAAAGTTTTATCATCATCACTGTACTCAGAAATACTATTTACAGTAGACTGCCTACTGTAACTTAAAATGTTACAATCATCATTCTCAAAAACTCCTATGGAGCATTTAGGGTTATCCATAAGTTATTCCCAGTTTACATGTAGAAAGACAAATTTAAATTTATATTTAAGGATTCTAAAGAATTTCTTCTTTTACCTTTAACAAAACATTCTGTGAATATGAATGAACTTGAAATGAAAAGAAATCACATCAGCTTCACAAGATTTTACAGCAGAAACACTAGTTCAACAACCTACTTCTTTCAGAATTTGAAAGACAACTAAGATACACATGTGAGAGCAAGTCAGAACAAGGATGACCACATGGTATGAACAAACCTGGACAAGTTGAGAAATGCTCAGTCCTGTTGTAGGTAGCAATCAGATGTTTAAAAATCAGACAAGTTTAGTGGTATTCTATATTCCCAGGTGTTAAAAATATTAAATTATCTTATTAAACTTTAAATATGTTTCTTCATTGCTCTTCTTAGTCTTTTTTTAGCATTTAAGTCAAAGAATAAGGTATATAATTACATTTAAATAAAAAAAAAAAAAGGTGTAAAAAAATGAAAATAATCGTGTTGTTTTTGTGCAATTTTTTGAAAGTTCAGTCCCTTATATCTGCCAAACGCCTTTGAATAACAAAGCAACTTTTGTTTTATTAGAAAGCTCGTAAAAAGTACTTAAAATACCACATGTAAAAAATTTTTTATCTTGCCCCCCACATGCATTTTTTTAGCGTTGAAAATTGGATTTTTTAAAAAATTTACAACTTTGGGGGGGCATATCTCATAAAGGGGGTGGAATAACAAGCCAATTTTTTTTATACAGTAAGTAACCATGACTATGAATATATGATGAAAAAATCGGCTTGTTACTTTGAACCCTTCATGGGTTTTTTAATGTTCGAAAGTAGTAAAAAATGTCATTTTCGTCGTAGACTTTGACCTTGAAAAAATAAGTATTTTTTTTAAATCTGAAATTTATTGATAGCATATATAAAAAGATCTTTTTCTTAGCTTTCCAATGAGCTATAGTTGAGCTCAAAATCTTTGATAGAAAAAAAGTTATAGTTCATAAGGCAAAGCATCAAAACGCCCGATTTTCGCTGTTGCCAACAACAAAAAGGGCCTATATATCAAAGGGTAAATTTTTTAAAAATAAAATGAACACTATTTTGAGCTCTGGGAAGTAAAAGGAATACACATGCAAATTTTCATCAAAATCAAAAATGGTGATGCAACAACTTTTTTGAAAATTTGTTGATTTAAAATGGAATGACCCGTTAGTGTTTTCGATCTAACATTGCGTTAGGCAAAGCGTGCGGAAAACATTTCAATTGCCATTATTTCAGAAATTTGTCCGTCGGTTTACTTTTCCAGGTTTCAAAACATCCTGCAAACAAGTTTGTAGTAACCGCAAGCATTTTTTCACTAACGAACTGAAAAATAAATAAAATAAAAGCAATCATCAGTTTCATACTTTTCACTCACTCAAATTAGTAGAAAAATCAACAACATGGCGATATGTTTTATTTTTTTGCTTATTTAAGATCTGTAGTTGGGTATTAGAAGCATTTCCATACTTTCTGGATTCTATTTCGGCAACAAAATTACAATCTTATTTAATGTCCGTCTATAAAAAGAATGCTTACCAGTATGGTGTTTGCAAGTTCAGTATTTGTAATCTTCTTTATTCTAATGAATGCTCAACTAATTTTGCATTTTGGTGACCAAGATTTTAACTAACCGGAGAAAGCCATTGCCAGGGATAGTTAGCTTGTAAGCACTTGTTTACGAAGTATGATTTCGTTCCTGGTTAGCATTTATTTTACTTCACCCAGTTTTAAAACGGCAAAGAATACGTAAATAAAACTTTCGAGTTTTCTAGGAGAAATTTTAAAGATTTTCCGAGATGTGTACAACACAACAGAATGATATCAGTGAAAGAGAAAAAACAATCTGCAGCTGAAGAACCGCAGAGTTAAAAGAAAAGCGTAATTAGGTTCAATAAATTTGCAGTTGTTAAAGGCCGAGAGAATAGCGAAGAAAATGAGAATTTCGGTTTCAATACTCGAAGGACTGCATTAAATCATGCTATTATTTTAAAAGTAATACACTGTGAAGTGAGTATTTTTTGTTCAAAGCACATAAGTAAGAATTCATAGATCATCAGATAGGAAGTCAGAAAAAACAACCATTTATAAAACGAAGACAGAAAATACATGAACAGTCAGTTGGGGAATAAATACGCTTTCAGAATGAAGTAGTTATAAAAATATACAAATTTTGCGAATGGTCTGGTTTTGTAAATGTAAATCAGAACCCTACCGACAGGTCTGATGATTCCAGGAAGGCATTGTGAAAAGCAGACTCTCGTATTAGCTGCATGCCAGTGATAAATCGCCAAAGATTTCAAGATAAATGGTAATTTATAATGCTTCGAGCATTTCAACAATGCTGTCAAGTCGGGCGAACCAGAGGTGTACCCAGAAATTAAATGTAGGAAGGGGGGGGGGGTGCATATTACCATTGCGATGCAAGTCGCAATTTCTACAATTACCACTTTGTGAACTGAACACACAATCCTTCTTCGATTTAAAAAGTTCCATTGCTGAAAGTTTTTATGAAGTAACAAAAATTACAAAAATATTATTCAAGCAAACAAACATTCACACTAGCCGAACTCAAACACTCTTAGAGGGCTAGTATGAACCAACTCTTTTCTAATCATCCATTTTGGATCTTTGGATTTGAAATGTTCCACTTATTTTTAAAATTCGGTGCCACTGTCTAAAAAAAAGGCAAAATCTTGGAAGTGCATATGCCCTTTGAGTCTTGGGTACGCCGCTAGGGCGAACAGTAGTCACGTTTGACCATATTCGCCAATGCCATGAAGTTAATACTCCCGTTTAATGAAAAGAAATTTCTGCCACCGAGCCAACCTCAATTTCTCAACGCTCCGGGAAAATAAGACCAACAAAATGACTTAATTTCCAGCGAAAATTACCAATTGGAAATTGCATTTGGTACACTAAGATAATATATTTGTTAGTAGCGTACCTAGAGGGTCCAGTACCAGTGGCGAACTTAAGAAATCCCAACCTCGGTCCAATTTTATGAGAGGTAGCGGACAAATTTGAAGACAATATTGCAACTTCGATATATATTTTTTAGATATTTTAAATAGTGCCCAATGTTTTCTCTCAATAGCTGTTTATTTTATCCTCTAGCTCTTATTCTTATGAGTTTTTTTTCAGTGATATTTTACTACAAATTAAAAAAAAATGCCTCTCAACTTATTTTTATTATTTTATCGATCAAAATGCCGCTCCATGCACCCGTGGCAAGGGCCACTTCTGCCAACCTCTAGCTACGTCACTGATATTTGTGTGTGTGTATGTGTGTGACTCTTCTTCAGTCAGAGGGGACAAAAAGTTAAAAGCAATAGTCAAAGAAAAATTCGAAGTCGTGGGTTAAAAACAGCACCGGCGACAAGACACGGAGCACGCAGGTGCAAGTCGGTAAGGCAGTCAACCAGTGGAAACAATGGGTTGGTGAAACCAGTTCTGCTTCCGCTGCACGCTTTTATATCTCTGAACGGTTACGAAAGGAAATAAAAAAACAATTAAAAAAATGTATACCACCAGAGTGAGTCACGACAACTGTTTCCTTCAAGAAACTGAGGGAGAATGTATGCATAAAACATCACTTGCGATTTCTATCAGAGAGGACAGTTGAGGCTCTTGGATGCTATTCTAGAGATAAAACCTGATGAGGGATCATGATTGTTCTATAAGCAGATGAATTACTTTGGTTTTTATACATGTTGTACCTCATCAACTTCTACTGTGAAAACAAGTTTTTGAACTTCACTCAGAATTTCCATTCCGTTCGATGAACTATTTTTAACCTTTTTTCTTTCAGGTACAATTGTCCCAACGAACGGAAAGTCAATTAGTACTACCAGTAACGATCGAGGTAAGCCTGCGCTGCACTGACTAGGCATTTGAAACAAGTTATAATCGCTCTCTCCTACGTCTAACACAGTATAGACAGTCTTTTTTCGTTTATTGGCTCAATGTTAACCATAAAGGCCAAAGTTACCCCGGTTGAAGGTGCAATACTAAGATGGCATAGGAGTAGGAGAAGAAGAGTGGTTTGTTGCTTCCCTTGCCCATGGTCGAAGCCAGAGAGCTCGAGTGAAGGCCACGATCCTACCCAATCGAATTTTTTTAAGAAATAAAAGTAAAGAAATAAATAATAATAAAAGAAACTATGCAAGTAAACAAAAATCTGTACGTTTCAGGGGGAAATATATATATCTTTATCCCCCCTCCAGGACACACGCACAAGGGCGGATCCAGAAATGTTCTAAGGGAGGGGCGATTGGTTTTTGTTTTCTACTTGCCCCCCTTTTTTACCACATATCCTGGTTCATACATGTTTATTACAAATGTTTCGGTCTTCAATTTCGAAAAAATTCCAAATCAGAGCCCCGAATCCCAACCACTCCTCATAGTATCATCGATGATCATCTAAAATTGCCATTTTTGAACTTCAAAGTCGAAAAACTGCTGGAGAAGAGTCCCTCAAGGGAGGGGCGATCGCCCCGATCGCCCCTCCCTTGTATCCGCCCCTGCACACGCAGCTGCTGTACCTCGCATGATTAAAAAGATCAGCCATTGAAGATTAAAATTTCGTATAACAGCACAAAATTCAGGATTAAGTACACTGTATTGCAAATACTTTTGAAAAACAAGGACTATTTTTCCACGTATCATGAAATGGCTCGTCAATCGGCTCCGACGCCAAACATATACACATTTGCTAAAATTGCATGCCTATGTCATAACAAATGATACAAAGATTACAATGCCAGGGAAGACACTTTCAAAGCGCATTCAACGAAGATGAAATTAGCTATTTTCTACACAACAGACACCATCTAGCCAAGATTCCTCCACATCCAACAATCCACGATGATCATCAAGAGAACAAAAAAACTCCATTCTCACGCTTCACAAGAACGAGAGAACGTTCGAAGCGAAGGCGGGGAAACACCCTCCTGACAGGTAAGCAATGGAATGCGGTCGCCTGCGGTAGTACCTGGCACCTTTCACCTGCACACACCACTCGTTTCAAGGACAAAGAGCCCAAACGTTTCTCTCTCCTGCGGCCATTTACTCGGAGTGGTGGAAACAAAAGTCTGTTCGTTCTCGCTGGAATGTTGTTGGAGTGATGGAGAAGAAACTGGCTGTGTTCTTTTCGTAACGGAGAGATGAGGTGAATGGAGAGACGAGATAACGGAAATGTTTTGCAATTCAGTAGAAATCTTCCAATTTTTTGTATTCACCTGCCTCAACTTCCTGTTTTCGGTAGTCGTTCAGTGCTGACTAATCGACAAAAAAGAAGATGGAAATATTTCAATAATAACTCCTTTTTCAGTAAGAATGACTTAAATTTTTCTTTTGTTTCTGCCTCCCCCTCCCCCATTTGCACAATGCCTTACCGACGGGGAGGGTTAAAGAAACAGAATAAGGAGAAGTGTCTAGCCCAGTAATTCTCAATCTTTTTTCAGCTCAGCCTTTTAGGAGTAAAATCACCACTAGTGAATTTGCGAAAGGATAAATTATGATAAGCAAAAGCTAAAAGTGATTTCGACCTCTGAGCATCCATCCTCCCACTGCCCATGGGGGCGGCATCGGCCCCTTGGGAAACACTGTCCTAGACCCATTAACTGCGTGTCATCACAGGCAGCTTGTATGGGGGGCATTTGCTTCAATGCATATATTTTTGCAACATCGTTTGAAATGGAAAAATTTGGAAAAATGCTACAAAAAATTTGGATTAGGTTAGAAGAACACATAAAAGAACTCCAGCAATAATTACTAGAAATTTAAGGCTACTTTAGATTCAAAATGGGATAAAAAATGTATCAGTAAACAATAATAATTATGATTTTTTTGCCAAAGAGATTGATCAATTACAGAAATTAATAGATTAATTTCGTTTTAAAAGAAATTGGTTTTATTGAAGTCTTTTCTTCATGATTGAGAAACAAACTCAGAAAATATAAATGCATGAACTCAGTGGCGTACATAGCACACCCGCGGCGGGGGAGGGGGGCACTCCAGGTTTGAGGGCGTACAATCTATAAAAATAGCACTGCGAGTTACATGGGAGATATTTTTTATAGTTTAATAGGGGGGTGGAGGGCACACTTACAAATCTTGCGGGGGGGGAGGACACACTTAAGTCTTTGCACGCTACTGCAGGAACTTAAATAAGTAAAAAATTAGTTTCATATTTTGCAGAAAATCGCGTCTTGTTGCTGTATGTGTTTTAATGAATTTGAATAAATAAGTACTAGAAAATAAAAATTTACTCATACTACGTAACCTACCACTTCTAACGTGTTATATGGAAATCCCGAGTTTTCAATGCATAAAGTAGAGAGTAACTGAAGAAAAGATGAGATGCGCAAAGGCCGGTTGCAACCCCTTGCCCCCTCCTCTCGCTCCATCAGGAGAAAATTCTGGTTGATCTAATATCTAGATGCATCAAATAAATTATTATCTTTATTTAATTGATTGCTTCCAATACTAAAAATCAGCTTTTAACCGAATTACTTTGCATTTGTTAAGAGATCAACTTCTAACGAATTTCTTAGACCTAGAGTCATTCGTTTTTTTTTTTTTTTTGAACAATGCATTTATCATACTAAGAGATATAGATAGAGCGCAAAGATAAATAATCTGTTATCAAAATACTTTTGTAAGATAAAATTGTGAAAAAGTCTCGCAACAAAATAGATAATGATATTCTTCTCAAACAAAAATTGTCACATTTGTGAGTTGTCGGTTTCCAAATCCATAAGATTGTTCTTCCGCAAATAATGAATCACCGAAAGACTGATAAAAAAAGTCCGAATAAATAATTTACTTTAGTCTTGACCCAGAAGTTCACATTTACCTCTCAGGTATGATATGATACGTAAATAAACAGCAAAACTATACAAATAATTTAGATATTGAAATCGCGACCCACAATTGAAATACAGTTAAGCGTCGAAAATCCGAACATGCTCTTCGAAGCTTTCTCAGCTGAAAATCAGTAAAAAACGAGTTTAAGTGAGTTTTTGCCTTCAGGAATTTGTTCAACTTTCTTTGTCTGAAGGCAATGCATGTTCCAGAAGTTAACTCAATTTTTTGGTTGTTTGATTACTGCATAATAGTTCCTCACAGAGCACATACAGTTCCGTAAATATTTCTCAGTTTCCCTTTATGTTCAAAAAAAAAAGAGAGTTAAATATTGTTGAAAAAATGCAATTTTTTCGATTAGTTCGATTTTATTTAATTTGACGTATTTATATTTCTTCTTTCGAACAAAATTTTTCAGCTAAAGTAAAACATTAATTTTTTCCCAAACTTGTACTTCCTAAGTTGTAGAACTCAGCCGACGATGTACATCCAGCAATTGGCATTTAACAATCAAACTTTATCAAAAACTGATCTCTAAGCATGCCATTATAATAAACAAATTTAAAATACTAATCCCTGCAAACAAAAATCTTTTACAATTGATACTTAGCAGGAAATGTCCCTCGCATATTGCAACACAGCTAAGCACAATTGTTTCTAAGTCCCTTCCTTGAAACATAAGATGTCAAGTGCGACATAGGTACCATTTCGTAACAAATTTTAGCGCCAGTAATGGCACATCGTAGCTTTTAATGCGCATATCACGAAGAACGATACAAATAGGCCTTTAGCCATTTGTCTGAGAAAAAGAGAGAATGGAATTAAATCGGAGAAAAGATGAGCAACAAGAGGGAAAGTTTTTATTTCCCGTTCCGTTCTTGTTCCTATTAAGCAGAGCGGAGAAGGGTGGAACCATTACGTTTCTTAAGGCATATCTGCTTCATCAATGGATACAAAGTTGGATTATGTGATAATCTATTGAAAAGTTAAGAAAAATACATTTTGTTATCAATTATAGTGAAGGCGATTTAAAGGTTGAAAACTATGTGTGCCATAAGCGAAAGGATTTTATTTTACCAATAAAATGTTACAAAGAGTTGCGCTATATTCCAGCATTTATTATTTCATTTCCTCAATCCTTCGTTCTCAATTACTGACCAATGATGCATCTTTAAAATTTAGTGCAAAGCATGAAATCAAAACCGGTATCCAGTGATGTAACCCCCCCCCCTACCCCCAAGAGAATTGAGGGCATCATACAACCTCGACTACTATAGAGCACCTCTTCCCAAAAATAAGAAAACGTATCTTAAAAATTGTTGATAGAAGGCACAAACTTTTAACAATGTTACGTACAAATTCAAACGTATTTTCTTATTTTTATTTATTTATTATTATTTTGTGAACATGATTTTTTTTAATTATAGAGCTAAAGGGCGAAATTTCAACTTTGTATACTTAAAATTTAACTTTTCGACAAGTTTTTTTTTTTTTTTTTTTTTTTTTTTAATTTAAACTAAAGGCATATCAGAAATATAACGAAGAGCGCAAACCATATCGTAAGCGATATAAAAAAAGTAGCTACGCTTGGAATAAAATTACAAACATGTTACGCACTTTGTTATAAAGAGTTAGTGAAAAAGAGAAATGGTTTGTCTAAGCATCACACACCTTGTAAAAAATACATTTATACATTGAGAAAAGTCGTCAAAATGGAAATTAAGACTTTCTTTGGACAACTTTCATTAAAAATTAGGCAGTTAAGGACTACCCGCCCCGCAACACGAGCTCCTCCTCAACTCCCAAAATAGTTCAGATACAAAAAGATCAAAATATAAGAAAATAAGCAATTAGATTTATTTCGAAGATTCAATTCTCAGCTTTTCTGCAAAATTTTGAAGCTTGGCGATTTGCGAAAACACCTTTGATGATAGGAAGAAACGAAGGTCATGCCTGAATTCAACTTGAAAATACACAGACATAAGAATCTAACAACGAAATTTATGAAACAAAACCATCGCAGTTTGGGGTTACTACTTATTTAAAAAGAGCTATTTTGAAGAGAGCGATTCTCGCAATACCTAGAACGAATGCAGGAAAGATCGTTTTACAGAGATAGTCCATCGGAAATGTCACCAATGTTTTACGGTGATGATTCACTGAATTCAGAAAAATACCCCGATTTTAACATAGCACAGATTGCGTCCATTTTAAAATCAGCCGCGAAGCAGCTGTCACTCATTTCGACGTCTTTAAAATGAAAATACAAAAATTAATCGACTTTCTTTAAAAAAAATAAGGGTTGAATTAATATTAGGGTAATTCTTCTTATTTTTGTAATTTATTTTTTAGCGTTTGCAAGTTTAATCGTCCGTTTTCAGCTTTTAAAGATGTTTTTTAGATTCAATGTTATAGATCTTAACTACAGTATAAACTAGTGGTTTACCGAGTACAACAGTGAAATCAGAACATCCACATAAAACCATTTACCACAAACTTCAGAGTCCTTTTCAAAAAATGCTTGAAGCAATATGGTTAATTCTCAACAAGTTCATGTCTATAATTGAGCTTAATTACAGATTGTGTAATGAGCCGCTGAGATGGGATAAAATTTTAGAAAGACAAAGGTTTCATAACATTTTAGCTAGTTTGGGGGGGGGGGGGATAGTTTATAGAAAAAGAGAAAAAATAAAAGGAGTTGACAAATTGAATAACTGAATTTGATAGAACTGGGGGGAACATATAGAGAGAACATATAGATAGAACATATTACTTTATAAGAACATATAGAGAGCTAAAATAGATGCATGGATCAGTGTTAGGTAAAATTCGGCAGTTACTGCGAAATACATAACAAATCAGAGCGCAAGATTGATACAAAAAATTTCGATTGTTTTACGAAAGAAAAAAACAAACAAAAGATATTGAATAAAACATGGCTAAAGAACAAACCTAAAATTCATCACATTTCTGGGGGAAAAAAATAATTTTTCAACCAAACAGCACTGATATTATGAAAATAAGCATGCAACACAGTACGTCAAGTGTCATGCCTAAATTTCTGCACGTATTGCGTGCCCAAAGAATTCTGGTAGAGCGAGTTCTGAAAGAAAAATGAGCCCATTTTTATGTAGAGCGGGAGACTAATGCTTTTCCCCACTAGTGTATTCCACAAAATTTGCTGAAGAAACAATCCAAAAAAGTTATGTTGCATTGAACTGCACAGCAAAAATATTTATTCTTATCATATCATCTACTTATAGCAACCATTTTTTTTTTTTTTTTTTTTTTGCGAGTTCGCCAATATTTATGCAACCACGGTAGAGCTTCTACCATGGCTGCACCAACCCAATAGCTTCTTTCAAGCAGCAAAATTTTAGTTTAATATACTATTGGCCCCGCTTAAACGAATACTGTTGGTTCCAAGAAATATTATTCGATAAATCGGGGTATTCGTTTAAGCGGGGATTTTTAACATTGCGTCTATGACACGGTTCCAGGATGTTTTATTCGTATAAGCGGGGTATTCGTTTATCCGTCAACCGATTAAGCGGGGACGACCGTGTATCGAACACAAGAGAAACCATACATGAGTCGACATGAGTCCCCCCCCCCCCCCCCCAACTTTAAATATCCCATTTTCCCATATACGACCCTCTCGTAATTTTCAATTTATTGACGCCCGTTAAAATATATTCTTTGAAAAAAGTTCAACTATCATGTATTTCGTACCAGCAAGATCATTTGTCAAGTTCCTGTATCATATTCACGACCCGATCAACATGCGATGGGGTCTCAGGACTATTAAAATACACACACATAATACATCAAGTTTTCCAATCTACAATAGTTTATGTCTGCATAGATTCCATTATTGGATTCTCTAAAACACCAGGGGAGGGGTGGGGGTGAGAAGTGTCCTTCAATCTACCAAAATTGCCACTCTTATCAGAGTGTAATCTCAATTTATTACGATTTCTAAACGGATTATTTAGATAAAAACAACCAGAACGCCTTTCAAAAAGCATGTTTCCACGAAAACATTCATGCCTGAGATTAAACAAATTATGGCACTAAAAGCGAATTTTGTAGAAATGTTAAATGTAGAAGGTGCTGGACTGATTAACACACAGTATTGCGGGTCCGTGGACCTCAGTACCATAATTTTAGACGCATTAAAATAGGGTACATGTCAGTTGCTTCCTTTTTTTTTTTAACCAATTGCTTTAAAAATGCGCTGATTTTCTTGTGAAAGGGGCACCAAATGTTACCAGGACCTAGGTATCACTTTAGCTAGATCAGGCCCTGCTGCAAAGGCGTAGTTATTTCCAGAACAGACCCATTTCACGAACCAAAATAGAAAATTGATTCATCGAGATGAACCACAACAAATATCAATATTCAATGCAGCCCCATCTCTGGACGCATCGTATATTTCACGATTCATCACAGTTATTCCCCGAAATCCTACAACCACTGCGGAATTTCCGGCGCCAAAACAGCTCAGAGCTTCTTTAAAAAAATAAAATATAGTAAAAAAGACTCCCACGCGTCACCTATGGAATGAAAGGCAAAGTAAGTAAACAAAAAAAAGAAAACTCGTTCTGCAGGTTGAACTCAACTGCTGGTGGATCGCGCAGAGTACGGGTAGAGTGGTGTGCCGTGCTCATTCTGCAGAAATAATGCGGCAAGCGATGACTTATATCTGTTCCACGAACGAACGATTTCCAAAAGGTAGTTTGAATGATGACCTTTGACGTACTTTCACAAATTTCTGTGACGCATGGCGCTAGAAATCGAAAAGAATTATGAACTGCTCTTTGGAGGCATGGCAAAGAACCTGTCACAAAAGAAACCTTTTGCAGGTTTGAAAGAAATTGGTAAAATACTTGCTGATGCGACGCGGTGCAGCAGCGATTTGCAACTTTCACGGATTTGGTGTTTCATTTGAATGGTTCTGTCACAAATCTTATTATAAATCATAACTACGTTAATTGAAAAAGATACCCTAGCGAGAAAAATGAAAGTTTTAAATGCTGATAGGTGCCTCATAGCAGCAAGGATGCTTAGTAAAAAAAAAATGTATAAAGTAACAATAAATAAATGAATAAATAATGAACAAAGATAAACAAATAAAGGTTGAAACCAAGTTTATAATTCAGTTATGTTGACTGATTTGATTGATTCAACTTACGATTTAGAGCTAGCCATAGCCACCAATCTATAGAAACAAAAATTAGACAAATATGTTTGCTCCGCAGACGAAGAGCTTATGATCTCACCGAAATGTGAATGATGGATAATCGTCAGTGGCATATGATTTTTTAAATTTTCTCTCTACGCCCGATCAACTTTTCGCAATGACAGCACAATAATGTATCTGATAAGCTTCAAAAGTAACTAAATTAGCCTTTTAGTTAGTTCACACAAGTCTCCATGGAACTTAGATGAACTTTTTATTTGACCACTATCTCAGTCATGTCGATTATAGAACAGATTGCTTTCTTTGAAAATATAACCGCATGACAAATGATTCAAACTCAGATAAGTTATATGCATGATAGAGAGGGAGAATATCACGAATTGCCATTGAAGTTAAATGGTTACTCAACAATTTGAAATCGATTTCACAGATCACTAACTTCGCATAAATTATTCAATACGACAGCACAAATTACGACAGGTCATGCTGATCGGAGACAACAAACAATGCAGGGTATTTTGAAAAGAATATGTCAACCTCGTCCAAAGCTAGACAAACCTTGCATTTATCATTGAAGAAAGACTCGAAAGTGAAAATGCTGAAAAACTTGCAGAGAGCTTTTGTCGCTAATTTATCACCACCGGAGTCTAATTTCCATAAGAACTCAGGGAACTTCAGTTCCTGCACTTCTTTTCAATTTTAAAGTGATTTTTCTTATTCTGGATGGAATGCAGACTGTAAGAAGCATTAAAATAAGTTCACGGATTATAAGGCTCCTGCATTTCTTTGGTTAAAAATTATGCTCTGATCACCATTCAAAATCGATTAAAATTAAATAATAGCAAGTACAAAAATTTAAGTGACAGCCATATTTCATAACAAAACTATTATGCGTAAAACACTGATGACATGGGTTAAAAAAATGAAAGTTCCTTTCCCGTAGAAGAGCAATAGATTTTTAATTATTTTATGAAATTTCGATATCCCCCCCCCCTGGCTTGGCGAAATCAACGCATTTACATATAGGTGGGCGTGGTTTGTTGTTTTCTGATGAAATTTGTATTGCGTTTGCAATCTTGCACAGGGACTGATTTACGGCAGGGCATTCGGGGCCCGAGCCTGGGGCCACCAATTTTCTGTCATTTGATTTTGTTTTTTTCAAAGGAACCAGTGTTCGGGGTCTCCAACTGAATGGTTTGTTTAATAGATGACAAAATACTTTATTTTATGAAAATAAATACTCAATTTTACCTTCGTACAAATACAATGAGTATTTCATAAAAAAAGCAGTTTATATATTTTTGTGTGGGGGGGGGGGGACACTACATCTGTCAGTGCCCCGGGACATCTAGGCGGTCCCTGCTCTTGGACTCCACCCACCTCCCGGGAAAACTATAAATGAGGAGCCAGACGTAACATTTTATTCAACCAAAGCTTGAGAGAAGTTATTGAAATCCATCTCCAGATTCTGAATCATGACCTCGAGAAACATTCGTTCAACCTGAAATCGCACTTTTCTGGAGTTCTGCTGTGTACTCTTTGCAGGTGTCGCGCGGTTGGCAATCATTCGTTTCCGCATAACTTGATGTGAACGAGCTGGGTGGACGACATGGGCGGATTAAAAAACTGCGTCGAACATTCAGTTATTTTTAGAATGAAACTCTTCCTTGAATGACATCCCAAATTGATGTTATTATAAAATGAACCGCTTATTTCCAGGGGTCAATTTAGCGGGAAATTAGGTCCGTTAAACGGTTAAAAGACCTTTCATAAAATTCAGTCACTGAAAAATGGACTTTTCACAAAAATCCCACACTCGAAAACTGACTCTTCACAGAAATCCGAGTTTAAAAAACGGTCAGGAATATTTCTTGCCGTAACTATTCTTCACAAAATTCCAAAAGCAGGACCTTGGTCAAATATCCTGGATTGACCTGATTTCAAACACCAGTAGGGGGCCCAGCTAAAAAAATTCAAACAGCATTTTTAGTATCATATTACGATTTTTCGATAAGGATAAAATTTTGACCGAGTAGAACATAAATTTCAGTAAGCCTCAACTGCAGGCAAACGTTATGTACAGGGTCCGGTTAAGTCAGTTTTTCAAAATCAAATAAGCGAAAACAACTAAATAAAATTGGACGAAATAGACAAAACAGACGAAATGAAAGTTCACTAATTTTCCATGTGTTTAGAATATACAGAATTATTGCCATGACGTAATAGAACTTACATTATTGATCTATTGCATCACAATTCTATAACGTTATTTATTAATGGTAAAATATTTTAAAATTAATCATGCAATTAAAATAGAATGATGTAATCCAGTGGTTCTCAACGGGGGCGATATCGCCCCCCGGTGGGCGGTGTGAAGATGCTGAGGGGCGGTGAACATATTTTGGGCAGTAGGGGGGCGGTGGTTATATTTTGGGCGGTAAGGGGGCGATGGGTTTATTTTGAAATGTGTTTGGGAGATCATGGGAGGAAATCCTCTTCTCTTAATTTACCATGGATGGCTTTAGAATTTATTTTCTGGGGATATCTCAGCACTGAAAGATCAGTTGCACAGCTTAGGTATAAGGGGGGGATAGGGGTCGTACCCCTCTCAATGAAGCAACGAAATTGTTTGTAGAAACAACATGCAAAGACCTAAAATTGCGTTTTCTATCACTAATTTCGATAAATTTCCGGCCCCCCATGAACACTTTTATGGCTATGTTATGACAATGATAGCCTAAAACTCGCCAATAGCAGCTCAATTTTCAAAAAGTTCTTGAACCTAAAATTGTGTCCTTAATATGAATTCCATTTTGAAAATTGTTAGAGGACGATACCTGAATCCCCTCTCACCGCTCACCTAACTTACATAGCCGAAACTCCTTGCCCTATAACATAACCACACATAGCTTTCAATTTTGTTTTTAGACATGTTTGTTAAAGCGCTGTTGAAACCTTCATTTTCAAACGCAGCCTAATGATTTGAAAAAATGATTACGAGAGATAATCTTGAACTACCATTCTCCTCTTTCAACAAACGTGACCAAACCGAGTTTTAAAGTGCGCTTTTAGGAGGTTAGTTTCTAAAAAAAATTCTAGAAGAAAGCCACCTGACTTGACCAACGTTTTGTGTCGTTTTGTGTCGGCCCTAACGGCACCAGAGTACAATGAGAAAACATTTCCATAGAAAAGTCCCCAACCTTTACTTTTCCCTCAACCTCAACATCAACAAAAATAGTTTAAATTTAGGTTTTTAAGACTTCAATTTAAGAGAACACCGGAAGGAGCTATGACCCCCTAACATGACTAAAATTAACCTTATTTTTAAATATATTTTGCCTTCAATTTGAAAAAAAAAAGATGGAACTTTGTTTCCCTTGTTACTCAAAAAGAATTTCTCTGAATTGAAGTTATCTTGAAATTTATAATCTTAACTTATTTCATTTTTTTCCTTCAATAAAAACTTGCAAGTCTTTGTCCCATCTGTGAGAAAAATCGAAGGTCCGGCTTTGTTATTATTGCCCACCCACAGTAAAGTGCAAAATCGTATGTAATGAATGAGGGATGCGTAGCGTATTGCATAGCTGCAAGTAAATCAAAGCAACACAGATTGGGATTGGATAGGCAACGGATTGGGTTCGGGGCAACTATTTGAACGCAGTCTATTTTTCAAAGCATATGATGGATTTTCAAATAAAAATGTTGAAAACAACGCATTTTTATTTCAAACCGTTTTGTTCTTAATTACGTTCAAAACGGGTCACTCATTTAATGGAACCATTCTAGGCTCTTGGTTGAATTTTTGACGCAGGTTTTTGGAGTAAAAAAATTGCCCACTGTTTTGAAAATAATTTTTTTGTGAAGAATAAAAAACTTTTGAAGCATAAGTTTTTTTTTTTTTTGCCCTATAGTCATTTTCAACTCTGTTTGGGAAAAATTATAGAGTTAAACCTGTCAGAAAAACTGCTTTACCTCCTCCCCCTCTTCTAGTTTCATGCCCGTATGCAAAGGGGGCGTTGAAAACATTTTCAGTTCTAAAGGGGGGCGGTAGCTGTAAAAAGGTTGAGAACCACTGATGTAATCAATGTAACACATTTACAAATAGAATGTGTATTACACTTTGGTATTTCTAATATTCGCCGATTTTTGTTGCAAAATTAATCTAATAAAATGAATAAGCAATTGAACACATAATAGTGCTATATATTGTATATTACTAAAAAAAAAAAAGAAGAAGAAAATAAAGGGTTATTTCCTCATAGCATAAATACTTGAAAATAAATAATTTTAAGCAAATGTCACACATCGCGAGGGTGCAAAGTGTCTTAGTGAAATCAAATTATAGCTGCTTCTACTTCTATTAACATTTTTTAGTCTCAGAGTCGGTTTGGTCTCGAGACTAGTGGCCGTCAACTGAGTCAAACTAGGTCTAGCCTAGTCTAGACCTAGGCTAGGTCTAGACTAGACTAGGTTAGACAAACCGAGACTAGTCAAACCGAGAGAAAACCATGAGACTGTTTAACCCTTAAACATTTTCTTGCTACTCTTCAATGAGCAATGCTGGGGCTCATAGGAACAGGGATGTCCCAAGGGACAACGGTGCCCGAGACGAATAGTTTAAAGTGACCACTTTCCCCAACCCGCAAAAAGAGCTGGTTATATAACACGTCAGTACGGAGTAAGATGAGCATTTGCCTTCTTTTGAAGCCATCAAACTCACGCCAGTACCTGTAATAGTCGTATAATTAATTTAAAAGTACCGAATATTTCTTCATTTTGACTATCACATAATTAAATAAGTAATCTTGTGTACCAGAAAGGAGAGGAATTCAATCTTATGAGACAGAACTTTAACAGCTATATAAGTGCGATCTTAATGAAAAAAAAAAAAAAAAACTAAATTATAATGCAGTAGAAGCTAAGTTTCCGGCTCCCTCTCTTATCTCAGTGCCCGGTTGATCGCCCCCCCCCCTCTTCGAACGGCAATGCCTGACATCCCCTAGTTAAAACGCTGTTCTAAACGAAACTGATTTAAGTATCTCACCCGATTTTAGATGGAAACTTTCGGTAATTTCTTGAGAGATGGCTGAGTCCGAAAGAACAAAAAAACACATAAGAACTAATAGGAAAGAGCAACGTATCTTAAGCTGATCCTACCCTCTGCCTTACCCGACC